>WNWK01012306.1:0-60205 GCA_009830355.1 Cherax destructor | reverse complement strand
ACCCTGATACATTTTTAAATTTCCTCAAATTTTCCATATCTGGTAGTTAAAATTTTTTCTTCAATAAACTTAATATTTTTTTGGTGGCCCATTTGAAGATTTGGTTATATCCATTTGGAGTCTTGGGTGTCTTCGATGGAGGACACTGTCTGGCAATTCAGGTGTCATCTGAAAAGGAAGACATGGAGTATGGTTTAAATATCTGTCTATGTCAGATATGAGGATGAAAATAGGATGGGCAGTACTGTCCCTTGTGGAACAGAACTTGTCACCGTAGCTGCCTGGGACTTTACTCTGTTTTTTAAACTCTTTGTGTTCTATTTGTTAGGAACTATAGATCCATCTACCAACTTCTCCTTTTTTCCTTTATCAAAATTTTGTGTGCTATTCCCTAGCCCATTTGTCGAAGGTTTTCCCAAAGTCTTATACTACATCTGCATTTGTTTATCCTCTATAGCACCCAGCACCTTGTCATAGTGGCCCAGTAGCTGGACAGGCAGGAGCAACCTGCTCAAAATGTTGTGCTGGGTTGTGTAACTGATGGATATCTAGGTGGTTGGCGATTTTGGGGCGAACCCTTTCAAAGTTTTTTATGATATGGGATGTTAGTGCTATCAGTCTGTAGTTTTTGCAATTGTTTTTGCCCTTTGTAGTGGGGCTATATCTGTTTTTTTTAGTAACTGTGGGAGGACCCCTGTGTCCATGCTCCCTCTCCATAGAATGCTGAAGGCACGTGACGTGACGGCTTCTTGCAGTTCTTGACAAACACGGAGTTTCATGAGTCTGGTCTTGGTGCAAAGTGCATGGGCATGCCATTTATTGCCTTTTCAAAGTCTTGTGGTGTTAGGATAATATCAGAGATTTTTGAGATGACCAAATTTGGGGTCTCGATCATAAAGAATTCATTTAGATTGTCGACCCTTAGTCTGGTTAACGGCTCGCTGAAAACTTAATTGTATTGGGACTTTAGTATCTCACTCATTTCTTTGATGTCATTTGTGTAGGTCCCATCTCGCCTAAGGAGGGCCCCAATACTGGGTGTTGTTTTACCCTTAGATTTGTCATAAGAGAAGAAGTTTTTTTTTTTTTCAATTTCCTTTAAGGCTTTTAGTTCTTCCTGAGATTCTTGTCTCCTGTTATATTTCTTATGATTAAGTTCGATATTTGCTATTTCTCTGACCAGTGGCTCCCTTCGTATTTCAGATATATTGGCCCCTCTCAGCAGCTCTGTGATTCTTTGCCTTCACCTGTATAGGGAGCATCTCTCCCTTTCCAGTTTACATCTTCTTTTTCTTTTTCTTAATGGAATGTGTCTTGATCAGACCTCAAGTGTTTTTTCTAGGCAAAGGTTCGGATCAGTGTTGTTTAGGATATCTTCCTAGCTTGTTTCATTTAGGACATGTTTGACTTGTTCCCACTGTATGTTTTTGTTACTGAAATTGAATTTTGTGAAGACACCTCATAACTGATCACATTTCCTCCACCTGTGATTATTACCTCCCTCTCTGTGTTTAAACACTGGCATATTTAGTAGTAGTTAGCACTGTTTTGTTGAACTGACTATCGAAGACCAAATACTTGACAAAATCATGGTATACGGCAAGTAACAAACTAACCCAAATGAACCTAACCTAACAATTTACTTAGATGAATTCAGCTCAAAATCATAAAAAAAATCTTAAAACCTGAAACTAAAATTTCGTAATGGCTGCAAAAGAACTTTGTATAATTTAAATTATTTGTTTTTAATTTCTTGCTATGATAATCTTTAATCATTGTTATCCTCTACAGTGGAAGTATATGCTGGACCAGAGAACCCAATGAGTGTGAGGAGGAAATATAGCATAACTTTCCAGTGTCAGTTTAACCTTAAGATGTATCCCTTCGACGAACAGGTGAGACATCTTCCTTCAGATAATGTCCCTGGCTTCTCTGGTTTAGGTCCTTCAATACTTAGACTTATTCCTTCATGTTGGCCAAATTACCTAAATACTAAGATCTGAAGGATTGGTATTGTTTTGAACGCTTTATTCACGTATTTTTTAGAGTGGCAGTTATGATATAAATAACAAATTAATAAAATTCTAGATCATTTCAAGGTTCGTCCATATCTCCTGGAAGAGTGTGTGTGATATTTATATTATAAAGTTTACTTTTCAACACATTTCTCCAGTATTAAAAAAGGTGTTTCTTTACCCCAGTAGTTCTGCAACCTGGAGCTGACAATGCTCTCTGCATCATCTCGGCTGCTTGTGTTTGATAAGGCTGCCACCACCGCTGTTTTCAACGGGAATCCACAGCTTGTTGAGTACTTTGTGGGTGATGTTGATATTGAGTTCCACAACGAGCGAGACTTCGCAGCTGTGTTTGTCAAATGTAAATACACTTGTTTAGTTTGTGTAGATTTTTTTAAATAATGCATAACTCGATGATTTGATTTTGTACATTAAAAATATCAAAGTACAGTGATTATAAAATGTTTTGCTACACGAAATATAAACTGAAAATTTTAATATGATATCGTATAATCATTAAAAAGTTACATTATTGTGAAGATGACAATACTAGGATGGATGTTACCACTGCACCAATGACATTATAAACTTAGAATTATCACCACAGCTTCACAATAAGTAACATAACTGTTACTGACTCCCACTGTTGCCTTGCAACGCAGTTGAAATTTTAAATTTTATCAAAAAATTATTAATGGTACCAGTTTTTCCTCTTCTACGATGATCTAGTGATACGAGTCCTTCATGTAGGCAGACTGCCAGTTTAGTGCCTACACATTGACTGCTTATTATTAATAATAATAATATCTTTATTTACTACAAGTACATGTACAAGGTATACAGTCCTAGCTGACATCAATGACATACTACTATATAAAAAGCCCCTTGTTATGCTGAGCATTTTGGGCAAATTAGGTCAGTGTCCCAGGATGCGACCCACACCAGTCGACTAACGCCCAGGTACCCATTTTACTGGTGGGTGAACATAGACAACAGGTGTAAAGAAACACGCCCAATGTTTCTACCCCTGCTGGGAATCGAACCCAGACATTAGCCATGTGAAGCGAGAGCTTTAGCCACCAGGCAGCCTTCTATTTTTGAAGTAAAATTATTTTATCGTTACTTAAGTATACTACTACCCCATAAGACTTAGTAAATACATTACAGAGTAAATGTCAATTGTAAGTGTTCACTTTCCAGTCTGCTTGAAGGGCAGTTCACGTGTTGCTGATGATAAAAATTCTATGGAAATGACACTCCATGTTCGTTGTATCTGATTTTTCGAGCTGGCTCCAAGAATTTAGCGTAAACCCGCATGGATTTAGCATTGCACATAAATATAGCAGTATGATAATCAGGAGGGAAAAATTTCACCCTCTTCTCAGAATTTTTCCTGCTTTCTCTTCAAGCATTTTGTCCTTAATGCAAATGGACTACACGAGATTTTGTGGGTTGAAACACTGTAAGTTTATTCAGGTATACGCAAATACAGTTACATAGATTATGATACATAGCAGCTTTATGTAGAGAACCCAGGATAACCCAGGATAACCCAAAAAGTCAAATAAAGTGACTGAACTAACTCTAACACAAAACTACATTATTCAGTTTACTGGTAGCTATATAATCTAATGTGGGTTTTTTCCTCAATCCAATATGTTCCTCGCACATTGTTACTGTAAATGACTTCAACTTCAGGACTTTTTGTGATGCTTCCCAATAATTAGTTATCATTCCACATCTTCCAAGGCATGGGAGCATTTCCATGTTCTTGTTGTGTTTCCTTCAGGATCATAGTTTTTGGCTCATAAAAACAAATACTCTAATAATAAATTCAATGGGACAATGTGTTTGCCTCGGAATTAACAGACGGAGGCTAGAGCCTCTGCCAGACCTGCTTTGGATTATCCTCACTAGTTTAGCGCTTTAAGTAATGGAAATAGAAAAATAAATCACTATAACTTAACACCATTCTCAACCGACGAATGAGTTAGTGAGAAGAGACGGAGTAAGGAGCCTGAAGAATATAGTTTCTTCGCTGTGACAGAGAATGAAGGATCCAGGTCAGACGGAGGGGAAACTCAAGAAAATAATCTGCTGAAGTAGTTTACAATGACATTTGCAATGACAATAACAAGTTCATTTTAGCATGATACATGTTTGTACAAAGGAGTGTAACAATTTGGTGAACTTTAGTAAGTTCAGTAGAGAATAATTAGTTTTGATATAGTTTATAAAAATACAGTATTACAATTTAGCACAATTTAAAACAACGAAGTTGAAAGAATTTTAAGTTTGAAGTAATGATTTAATAATTGAGCAATCATCAAGCACAATTTACAATGTGAAGTATTACAATTTAGCACAATTTAAAACAATGAAATTGAAACATTTATAATTTTGAAGTAATGAGTAAATAGTTGAGCAATCAAGCACAATTTACAATAATGAAATTAAAAAAAATACGTTTGAGTTTTTTGAGTAACTGGTAGGTGTTAAGTAAGGTGTTTGTCAGGTTGATTTTGGGTGATGAGGTGGTTTCTAAGTAGGGCCTTAAATTGATTTGCAGGCAGAGGCCCTTTAGTGTGTTCAGGCAATGAATTTCAAATCTTCGGGCCCTTTATCTGCATAGCATTTTTGCATAAGGAGAGATGGACACGAAGGATATCGAAGAGTGATTTGTGCTTTGTAATATGCCTGTGTGTTCTGTTGTAGTTATCAAGAAGTAGTTTGAGAGGAGGGTTAATATTTGAGAATAATTTTCTGTGTAGTAGACACAATAATATGCGTGGATGTTTTGTATATTAAACAAGTTAAGGCTCTTAAAAAGCGGTGAAGTATACTGTCTAGTGCAGGAGTTAGTAATCAATCACACTGCAGCTTTTTGTTGGGTTATTAAAGGTTTAAGATGATTTGCTGTGGTTGAGCCCCGTGCACAAATACCATAGGTGAGGTAAGGGTAAATGAGAGAGTAGTAATGAGCAAGAAGACCCGTTTGGGGTACATAGTACCGTATCTTTGAAAGGATGCCTACAGTTTTGGAGACTTTCTTGGATATTTGCTGTATGTGGGTCTGGAATTTGAGTCCACAGTCAAGGTGGAGACCTAGAAATTTGCCCTCTATGTGTCTTGAAATGGGTGAACCATTTATCAACATGTTTAGCTGTACATTTGAAGCTCTGTTTCAAAATAGCATGAAGTAGGTTTTGTCTATATTGAGAGTAAGTTTGTTGGTAGCTATCCAAGTAGATATTTTCAGTAGTTCGTTATTTACAGTGTCTGTTAGTATGGTTGGATAATCTCTCAGAGAAACTTCATTATAAAAAATAAAGTGCCGTAAAGACTGACAACAATTCTCGAAGTGGATCTCTGTAGTCAAGAGGACCTGGAGGAGAGAAGAGATAAGCAGCAAAAAGCTTTGATTTACCTCAGTAACGTATTACTAAGAACAATTAGTTTTAAGTACGTACATCAATTTACATAAAGGAACAAACATCCTAAGGAGTAATTATTAGCTCAATATAACCAACAAAGCTAAGTAGAATGATTTATTTCTAAGAATTAGTCAGCATAGCCGCCGACTAATTCCTAAATACCTACTAGGTCCTACGTTGTTTACTGCAGTTTTTCAATTGCACTGTGCTGTCCAATCTTCATTTATTTGAAGCCCAGTAATATTTCTTTTTACATAAATACGCGCATGTGTTTATTCTCACACGAAGACAGATAAAAAAAATCTAGCCATGTCAACAGGTCAGCTCTTGAGACGATCAGGATTCATCATCATGAACGTGTATATACCCTCTCTCTGCCTCCTGGTAATAAGTTACCTCACGCTGTACTTCACACCAAGCAACTTTCAGGTCCGCATTCTCGCTTCACTTACATCCCTTCTGGTTGTAGCTACGCTCTATACACAGGTCAGTCTCATGTCCGTAGTTCTGTATTTACTAATGATATGATTTATGCATATGCACACACACACACATGCACACACACACACACACATACACACACACAGGAGCTGTGAATCGACCCCTGCAACCACAACTAGGTGAGTACACACACACACACACGCACGCACACGCACGCACGCACACAGTAGGGACACTGCGTGCGCGAGTCACAACTTTAGTGCTCTGTGAATATAAGTGTTTTTGAGGGCTACCCAAGGATACTGCAGGGGTCATTAAGTGTGTCAGGGTAGTGAACAATCCTTGAAGCGATTTGCAAGTTGCCCTGAGCCACATAAGTGTGGGGAGAGCCACAATTTTATAAGTGAACTAGAAAGTGATATTTGGTGGTGCAAGTCAGAGAGGGCAGGCATAGTGTGCTCCAGAAAAATAAATACAGTGAAAGAAATACAGGGAATAGGTTATATTATATATCGACAAGAAACAGAAGTGGATATACGCCAGGACATCACATCAACTTGGACAATCTACAGGCTGCTACAGGCTGTGTCGCAAGTATCTCACCTATGCGTTGTTTTCGGGGAGTCGGGTGTGAGTTCCAATTAACCGCCAAGCTGTTAAATGATCCAACTCTCCTAGTACAATAAAGAATAGGATATCAAGTACTCAATAACGAATAGAAATTGGTAATTTATAGTAGAACAGGGGGAGCAGACAGGTGTCTATTAGACTAGGAAAAGGGTGGGTCAGGTCAGGTAGAGGAGCACTGCAGACTACCTGTCACATGCAAACTCCACATACACACTCATACACCATAACACACAATCCGACCCACTACTTTTAACACTTAATAAACCCACACTCATATAGTTACACACACACACGTTCACACCCGCACATTCCCACATATACAGACCCACACACACTCTCTCCCCCCCACACCCTCCCCCACCTCTCTCCCACTCCCTCCCCTCATTCTCCACTCTATCTCTCACCCTCCTCCTTCTTCTCCCCCTCCTCTCCCTCTTTCCCTCTCTCCCTCTCCCATTCTCTCTCCCCCTTTGCTTCTCTTTCCTCCTCTCTCTCTCCCCATATCCCCCTCTTTCCCCCTCCTCACCTCTCTCCCATTTCACCACTGTCTCCAGCTTCCTCCTCTCCCTCCCTCCCTCTGCCCTCCTCACACACACTCAGACAAACACATAAGATAAGATAGGATTTTTTTCGGATTTTTTAACCTGGAGGGTTAGCCACCCAAGGTAACCCAAGAAAGTCAGTGCGTCATCGAGGACTGTCTGTCTTATTTCCATTGCGGTCCTCAATCTTGTCCCCCAGGATGCAATGCACACCAGTCGACTAACACCCAGGTACCTATTTGCTGCTAGGTGAACATGACAACAGGTGTAAGGAAACACATTGAAATGTTTCCACCCTGCCGGGAATCAAACCCGGGCCCTCCATGTGTGAAGCGAGAGCTTTAGCCACCAGGCCACCGGGGCACCCATCACAAAACAACCACACTGAAATATATAAGTTTTTCATTCTGTGGCAACAAAAATAAAAATAGGTTTCCAGAGAGCAGGATGGAAAAATGGGACTAGAGGATGAGTCTGGGAAGGAAGATTGGGTAGCAGAGCTCATGAAAAGGGAACATGAGTGGGGAAGGAAGGTAGAAGAGCTTAGCATGAAAATGGAGGAGAGGATAGCTGCAGAGAGTAGGAAGTGGGAGATACAAGTCACAGCAGCTGAGGCTAAGATTCAGAGATTAGAAGAGGAACTGAAAAATCTGAAACAGCCTCAGAGGCCCTATCAGACCATTGTGGAGCCCGAGAAAAAAAGAGGATCACATCAGGAACAATCAAGGGGACTGTAGAAAATAAAAGAGCTAAGCTATATGTAGAGGCCCTAACAGACCACAGCAGTGCCCAGGGAAAAGTGAGAAGGAAAAATGATACACCACTGGGCCTAGGGACAACAGATAGTGAAGAGATTGAAGAAAGGAAAGCTGCATTGGAGGCAACTAAATCGAATCAGGGGCTACATAGGGATATGCAGTGGGAGAATGAAAGGGAGAGATCAGTTTTTATTTATAGGCTCCAGGAAGTTGAAGGGGAAACTTACGAAGCAAGAAGACAAGGGGAGAAAAAAGCGATTGAAAGCATCATGAAAGCAATAGGAGAAGATGACATGACCCAGCTGGCAAATTTTCTGAGAATAGGGGGGTATGCAAAAGGAAGACACTGGCTGGTCAAAGTGATTTTCAAGGCAGAAGCAGCTTGAAACAGGATTTTGCAGGAGAAAGAAAGACTAAGGGACATGTCAGTGTACCGGAGGGTGTATCTCGACCACGACAGAACACAAGAAGAAAGGCAGAAACTGAAAGAGAGGGTACAAAGAAGAAAGGAGGAAAGAGAGGTGAAGATGGAGATGGACAGGAGAACCCAGACTCTGGAGGAAGTTCAAATACAACCTCCCTCACAACCATCTACAGAAGCCGCCCAACCAGGACAACCCCAATGCAACAAAACATTCTAACCCAAAACACACATGCCATACCCAATGCCCCCACCCCACCTCATTAGTTCCTCATCAGGTCTCCTGCTTCCCCAACCCCAACGTACCCCGCAGACCACAGTTTTAGAAAAGAAGTTGAAGGTTTGGTATACAAATGCAGATGGAATAACAAATAAATGTGAGGAGTGGCATGAAAGAATCAAGGAGACATCCCCAGACATAATAGCACTCACAGAAATGAAACTCACCAGGATGATAACAGATGCAATCTTTCCACCCGGTTATCAAATCCTGAGGAAAGATAGAGGGAGCAGAGGGGGAGGAGGAGTTGCACTGCTCATTTAAAACCGATGGGGATTTGAGGAAATGGAAGGAATGGATGGAATGGGCGAAAGGGACTACATAGTAGGAACAATCCAGTCTGAGGGCCATAAGGTGGTTATTGCAGTAATGTTCAACCTGCCACAGAACTGCAGGTGGCCAAGAGAAGAATACGAAGAGAGCAACAGAGCAATGGTAGGCACACTAGCCAAGGTGGCCAGAAAAGCTCACATGGGAAGAGCAAAGTAACTAGTTATGGGTGATTTCAATCACAAGAAGATTGACTGGGAAAACCTGGAGCCCCATGGGGGGTCCCAAAACATAGAGAGCCAAGATAATGGATGTGGTACTGGAAAACCTCATGCATCAACATGTTAGAGACACTATCAGAGAGGTGAGGATGATCCAGCAAGACTGAACCCAGTATTCACCTTGAGAAATTCGGACATCGAAGATATCACGTACAAAAGGCCCCTTGGAGCTAGTGATCATGTGGTTCTGTGCTTTGATTACATAGTTGAGCAACAAGTGGAGAGGGTAGCAGGAATAGGATGGAAAAAACCAAACTACAAAAGGGAGGACTACACAGGCATGAGGAACTTCCTGCAAGATGTTCAGTGGGAGAGAGAATTGGCAGGAAAACCAGTAAAAGAAATGATGGATTATGTGACAACAAAATGCTAGGAGACAGAGGAGAGGTTTGTTCCCAAGGGAAACAGAAATAATGGGAAGACCAGAACGAGTCCTTGGTTCACCCAAAAGTGTAGGGACGCAAAAACTAAGTGCACTAGAGAATGGAAAAAGTACAGAAGACAAAGGACCCAGGAAAATAAAGAGATTAGCCGAAGAGCCAGAAACGAATATGCACAGATAAGAAAGGAGGCTCAGCCACAATGTGAAAATGATAGAGCATCGAAAGTCAAGTCTGACCCGAAGCTTTTGTATAGCCACATCAGGAGGAAAATACAATAAAGAACCAGGTAATTAGGCTGAGGAAGGAAGGTGGGGAATTCACAAGAAACGACCAAGAGGTATTTGAGGAGCTCAATATAAGATTTAAAGAAGTATTTACAGTGGAGACAGAAAGGACCCCAGGAAGTCAGAATAGGGAGGTACACCAACAAGTGCTGGATGAAATACACACAACTGAGGAGGAGGTGAAGAAGCTGCTATGTGAACTTGATACCTCAAATAAGGTGGGACCAGACAACATCTCTCTGTGGGTCCTTAGAGGTGGAGCAGAGATGCTATGTGTGCCACTAACAAAAATCTTCGACACATCCATTGAAACTGGGCAATTACCTGAGGTATGGAACATGTCAAATGTAGTCCCAATCTTTAAGAAAGGAGACAAACATGAGGCATTAATTTACAGACCTGTGTCACTGACATGTATAGCATGCAAAGTCATGGAGAAGATCATCAGGAGGAGAGCAGTGGAGCACCTAGAAAGACACAAGCTTATAAATGACAACCAGCACAGTTTCAGGGAAGGAAAATCCTGTGTCACAAACCTACTGGAGTTTTATGACAAGGTAACAGAAGTAAGACACGAGAGAGAGGGGTGGATATATTGCATTTTTTGGACTACAAGAAGGCCTTCGACACAGTTCCTCACAAGAGGTTAATGCAAAAGTTAGAGGATTAGGCATGCATAACAGAAAAGACACTGCAATGGATCAAAGAATATCTGAAAGGGAGGCAACAACGAGTCATGGTACGTGACGAGGTGTCAGAGTGGGCGCCTGTGACGAGCGGGGTTCCACAGGGGTCAGTCCTAGGACCTGTGCTGTTTTTGGTATATGTGAATGACATAAGGGTCCCTGTTTGCAGATGCTGTGAAGTTAATGAGGAGAATTAAATCGGTCGAGGATCAGGCTGGACTACAAAGAGACCTGGACAGACTACAAGCCTGGTCCAGCAACTGGCTTCTTGAATTTAACCCCGTCAAATGCAAAGTCATGAAGATCGGGGAAGGGCAAAGAAGACCGCAAACAAAGTATAGTCTAGGTGGCCAAAGACTGCAAACCTCACTCAAGGAAAAAGATCTTGGGGTGAGTATAATACTGAGCACATCTCCTGAGGCGCACATCAATCAGATAACTGCTGCAGCTTACGGGCGTCTGGCAAACTTAAGAATAGCGTTCCGATACCTCAGTAAGAATCGTTCAAGACTCTGTACACCGTAATAAGTGTCCGGGGCCCAAGACAGTTCAACTGCCTCCCAGCATACATAAGGGGGATTACTAATAGACTCCATGGCTGTCTTCAAGAAGGCACTGGACAGGCACCTAAAGTCAGTACGTGACCAACTGGGCTGTGGTTCGTACGTCAGTTTCCGTGCGGCCAGCAGTAACAGCCTGGTTGATCAGACCTTGATCCACCATTAGGCATGGTCAAAGACCGAGCCCCGGGGGCGTTGACCCACGAAACCCTCTCCAGGTAAACCATATACGTCAGGCCCATATTGGAGTATGCAGCACCAGTTTGGAATCCACACCTGGTCAAGCACGTCAAGAAATTAGAAAAAGTGCAAAGGTTTGTAACAAGACTAGACGAAGAAAGGTTGAGGGAACTCGGTCTGACGACACTGGAGGACAGGAGGGTCAGGAGAGATATGATAACGAGGTACAAAATACTGCGAGGAATTGACAAGGTGGACAAAAACAGGATGTTCCAAAGATGGGACACAGAAACAAGGGGTCACAATTGGAAGTTGAAGACTCCTATGAGTCAAAGGGATGTTAGGAAGCATTTCTTCAGTCATAGAGTTGTCAGGAAGTGGAATAACCTAGAAAGTGACGTAGTGGAGGCAGGAACCATACATAGTTTTAAGACGAGGTTTGATAAAGCTCATGGAGCAGGGTGAGAGAGGACCTAGTAACAATCAGTGAAGAGGCGGGGCCAGGAGCTCTGACTCGACCCCTGCAACCACAAATAGGCGAGTACACACACACACACAAACACATGTATATATATATTAAAATGATATACAGTACTGACAGGTTGGTAAGTAAGACACATGTGCAACAGTTAAGCAGTCTTCATTCCGAAACTTTTCACCTACACTATAGACTTCTTCAGTCTAGTACAGAAAAGTTGGCAGAAGCAGAAGAGATGTGAAGATGATGTAATCAGTCCATCACCCTTGAAGATGTAGTTTTGAGGTGGTCTGTCCCTCAGCCTTGAAAAGAGTTATTTCATGTGCTCATGAGGACAGGAAAGCATGTAGTGAAATCTGTGATGCCTTGCGGACACCAATACCTCCTAAGTCTGACTGAAAGTGTACCTTGACCCCACTGTCCGTCTTCTAGAGTAAGGTTGAGTATTTTCGTAAAAAATTGCCTCAGAATACGGTCGTATTCATGCAGTACAGTGTTATCATATGAGTGTCAAGATTGCCTATTCGTTGTTCCATCCTCCTCAACTCGTCCAGTTTCTTCCTGAGAATTGAGTCAATGGCATTACTTCCCAGGGGTGCTCCAAGCAAGACGCTATTTGTGGGGGCAAATGACTGATTCATCTGGTAGTCTTGATCTCACCGCTTCGATCACTTGTTGATTGACTGACATGATTTTATATTTCAATGGATTCAGGATGAGTCCCATTTCCTGTCCTCATGTCACCACCTGGTCAAGATTATCTCATTTGTACCCGCCAGTGTGCCATCATCCAGGAACCAGAACGTTCAGCTCATGGGTCAGTGATTTCCCTAACCGCTATAAAAGAGAGAAATGGGGCGAGAGGATCCCCCCATATATATATATATATATATATATATATATATATATATATATATATATATAGAGAGAGAGAGAGAGAGAGAGAGAGAGAGAGAGAGAGAGAGAGAGAGAGAGAGAGAGAGAGAGAGAGAGAGAGAGAGAGAGAGAGAGAGGGGAAGTGTGCTTGGGCCATTGTTATGGAATGTCTTCTTCAATGACCTTCATCTCATCCCAGAATCCCATGCAAATGCAAACGACTGTACTCTGACATTTACTTATCCAAGAAAAGAAATGGCAGCTGCTCTAAGCTACATCAATCACCAGCTAAGAGCTATATCAATCTGGGTAACCCGATGGCAGGTAACATTAGCACCTGAGAAAATACAAATGATGATGGTCTCTAGGTACCATGATGGTAATGCCGGAGCAATAGTAAGTATGAATGGGAGAGTGTTGGTACCCGGGGAAGAAGTTGATATCCTTGGGATGAAATTTGACTCCATACTGACCATGAAGAATCATGTTGTAAATCTTGCAAACAAGGCAGCCAGGAAGTTTACAGCACTTTGACGTATCTCACATTTGCTCGACAGTAGGGGTTGCAAGATTCTGTATAAGGCACAAGTACGCTCACACCTTGAGTATGGTCCACTTTCTTGGTTTGCCAGCTTCCCCTCTCATTTGCGACTGCTTGACAGAGTAGAGAACAGAGCAAGACGCCTCATCTCTCGCCAGGACCCATCCTGGATAGATCTGTCATTTCAGCAGAGCCTTCAACACAGGAGGGATGTGGGCGGCCTTACTGTTATGTACAAGGCCAACATTGTCAAAGTACCACACTTGGCTCCACTTCGAGGACAGCGAGAAGCAAGGTTCTATACCACAAGACGGGCAGAAAGCAGCAACTTCACTCTGGCTGTACCTTTCTCCAGAACATCACTTCATCTGAGATCATTTATCCCCAGGATGACGCGAGTCTGGAACACGTTTGTACAGCATTATGATGTCAACGAGATAAAGTCAGTTGATCAAATGAAAATGCTGGCTCACAGATGGCTCCAACTTCATCCTGTTCCCTACTTGTATGTTTCATAACAATAAAACTGCTTTCAAATGAGCTGATGTAGGTAACAGCTCTTAGCTTGTCAATAAAGTTAGGGATCCTTAACCTAACCTTGTCAAACCCTGTGTAAAAAAGAGAGAGAGAGAGAGAAAAAGGGAGATTGGGTCCACCTCTATTGCAAATTTTGGGAACCCAAAGTCTCCGAGAAATAGCTGAAAAGGCCTCGAGGAAAAATATTAGGTTTTCTCCCTGAAACCCCTAAAATGTTCTACTTCCACAACCCCATCTTTGGTAACTGCACAATTTTTTTATATTTTATTATGCAATATAGAACACAAGCTTGAAGGATACATTGATCATACAAAAATGAAGCTTACAATTCATGAGGTTAGAGGAGTACATTGCAAGTTCATATACTTGTAAGTGAAAAATTACATTTCAGATATCTTATCAAGTTGCGCGACCCGGGGCGCGTACCCAGGATACAACAGGCATTACCTCTCTGAACTGCGGTACTGAGATGCTGGAACAGAAAACTAGTTTCCCAAGAGAGTGCATCCGACAAGTGAAGAAGTAGCAGCAGTTACACACACAGCAAGAGGCATTCTTGAGCTTCCCCAGCCCTCGGGATTCGGCCCAAAGCTGGGGTGTGGCTCCAAAAGGATCCTGTAGTGCTGCCTTTGCACCTCCTGACATCGTCTGCAGCTATGCAGCTGCCGCACCCTTCGAGCCCAGTGGGGCAGTGTTTGTGGCAGCCCAAGGTGCCGAGCTTCTTCCTCCGAGCCCCATGAGGGCGGGGAATGGGGCTAGGCCTGAGGACAGCTGGTCCAAGACGATGAGGCAGTACTTGTACCTCCTCCCATGGCAGACATAGGTCTCAGACACTCCCACGACAGGGAGCCGAGGCCGGGTCACCTTTTGGAAAAGACCCGGGTCGGGCGATTATACCTGCGAATCTACAATAAGACTAATTGCCTTGATAAGTCTTACCAATAACTCATTACAGTTGTGGCTGGGTGTAGACTAATAGATTGCTCATTGCTTTATAATTTGTTCATGAGTGCAACCATGTACAGACGTAAGTAAATTTACTTACATGATTCATTACCTTGTAACTAGTGAATTAATTACCATTGTACCTTGTTCAGCTATCAAAACTTTGGGGCCCAGTCTCTGGACCCTATATATACCTCTGTAATCTGCAAATACCTTTGTAACTTGTCATGATTGTGACCATCTGAGTTCATTACCTTTGTAACTTGCTCAGCCATCAAACTTTGAGGTCCAGTCCCTGGACCCATTATGTACCTCTGTAATCTTTTGACTACCGCCCACAGGATGGGTATGGGGTGCATAATAAAGATATCAAACTAACTAAGTCTTACCTAGCGTCTTAAGGAACTTGGATGCTCTCTTTGCCCATCTGATTATTTACTTAGATTTGAGATCTCTTTAAGTCGGAAACCATTTATGTAAACAGAAATAAAGTACATGAAATAAATTATTATAAGTCATTCTACAACAAAATAAATCTATTTTCTCTCCAATTTCAGGCCTCTGCTTCACTTCCTAAGACTTCCTACTTCAAGATGGTGGACGTATGGCTCCTGTCTAGTATCTTCTTTATTTTCATTATTATTGTCATTCATACTATTATTGATAGAGCAAGAGACTGGGATGCTATCTCGGGATTCGGGAGAATGGCTCCTTCTCCATCACCCTCTGGAAACGTACCATTATCAAACTATATTTACATGAAAAATCTTAGAACCAGTAGTGTGGACAACGGACCACTGGACATGGAGAACCGCAGGAGAAACTCAGATGTACTATCTATGAGAAATTCTCTGAGTGTCAACCAGTTGGACATCCAGTCACCCCCTGAAGAAATGCAAGAGTTAATCAGCTTTAAGCCTGTCCACGAAATCATCATCCTTGGGGCCAGAATATTCGTATTGGCAGTTCTCGTCGTCTTCCATATTGTTTATTGGACTGTTGTTTTAGCATAGTTTGAAACACTAATGGAAAGCTACTTTTCTTAGTGTGGTATTGTATCTTCTATTTGGAAATCTGAAGATAAAACACAACTCTCGTTGGCATTCACTTAACGCAATTAAGAAATGTGTCAGGTGCATCATAAGAAATACATTTAAAACTAACTGTAACTTAAGCATACCAGAAGCCCTCACATATATCAATCTCGGAAAATATTATATTCATAAATAAAACACTGACTAGTGTAACCATGACAACAATCCCTTATGGTAACAACGCGAGCGATTCAAATGTTATCCCCAAACTGACACTTTATATAACAAGCATATATATGAGAACATAAATGTTATACTTACATTCCAACGATCAATTTAGGTAAATGAACACATTTACAATGCTATGATGATCTTTCATTGCGTTACGTTTCCTCGCTTTATCATACTCAGGCTTGATAAAGCTTCCGGCAGCCCAGACACTGAATAATCAGATATCCAAATGCTGCAAATGTATTTATTAATTTATTTACACAAAATTTAAATTATATATATATATATATATATATATATATATATATATATATATATATATATATATATATATATATATATATATATATATATATATATATATATATATATATATATGTCGTGCCGATTAGGTAAAACTTGCTATTTTGGCTTAAATAGCAACGCTCTTCTTGCCATATAAGACAAGCGAAAATTTGTGTATGCAATAATTTCGCCAAAATCATTCTGAACATAACGAAAAAAATATATTTCATTGTGTTTGTTTATTATTAAATTAATGTTACTATTTTCTTACAGGTTACAGCCACTCGTTCGTGAATCCATTAAGGGCTCTGGTGGCTTGGTGGCTAAAGCTCTCGCTTCACACGGCGAGGGCCTGGGTTCGATTCCCAGCCAGGGCAGAAACATTGGGCGTGTTTCTTTACACCAGTTGTCTATGTTCCCCATCAGTAAAATGGGTACCTGGGTGTTAGTCGACTGGTGTGAGTCGCATCCTAGGACACTGACCTAATCTGCCCGAAATGCTCAGCATAACAAGGGACTTTCTATATAGTAATATGTCATTGATGTCAGCTAGGCCTGTATACCATGTACATGTACTTGTAGTAAATAAAGATATTATTATTATTATTATTATAATATGAAAACACAAATATTATATAATGATATTGTTTACTGACATCGTTTCAACCATACAGCAAATGAAACAGATCTGACTGGTGACTTTGGCTTAAGAAAGTTTTGGTTCGGGTATCCACTTGGTTGGTTGTGAAAGGCTTGTGGCTGTGTGGACTGGTGAGTATATTGAGTATTAATTCATGTAATCGGTGGTATTCAAGATAACACCACCTCTAATAACAATAAATAACAATAAATAATAGTTTATTCGTCCATGTTTGAACATTCAGAATCGTTTATAGCGCATATTATATATACGTTAATATTATTGTAACCACGAACGAGCGGTATTGATCAATAACAACATTGCGCTAGCCAAGGACTCGAACCCATGTTGTACTGGCCCGCCTCTTAGTGAGCGAGAACCACATGACGCTTTAACCCACAGGACCACCAAACCCTTCAAGAATAGCGCAGCCAGCAGGGCTAGCTGTTTTAGCCCTGCTGGCTGCGCCATTCTTGTAGGATTTGGTGGACCTGTGGGTTAAAGCGTCATGTGGTTCTCGCTCACTAAGAGTCGGGCCAGTGCAACATGGGTTCGAGTCCTTGGCTAGCGCAGTGTTGTTAATGTACATTAATAAAAATAATATATATCTCCGTCATTAATGTTGGAACATATATTTTGTAAGTTATAATATTACTGTAAGAAAACCTTGATATCTTTACTGACTTAATCAGTGCACAATAAGAATTCATATTCACAGCATTCACATATTAGCATTACTGCTTAGACGGCAGAATTAAGATTCGTATTTCAACACAATGTTATTCTGAGAGTACTGTGTGCGCCTCACAACGCTGAGTGACCTTCTCACACTGCTGCACACCAGTTCACACCCCAAGATACCCTCACTACACACTGTTTCACAATGTCAGATCACCAGAACAACTTATATCACTGCTTCATTGTGCATTATGTATCCAAAGTCTAAATAAAAGTTACTAAACCTTAATCACTGGACAATCTTACTTAGAGAAAAGCTTTCATTGATTTTGCCTTGTGTACTCCTATACCTGGAGAGGGTTTCGGGGGTCAACGCCCCCGCGGCCCGGTCTGTGACCAGGCCTCATGGTGGATCAGAGCCTGATCAACCAGGCTGTTACTGTAGGCCGCACGCAACCCGACGTACGAACCACAGCCCGGCTGGTCAGATACTGACTTTAGGTGCCTGTCCAGCGCCTTCTCGAAGACAGCCAGAGGTCTATTGGTAATCCCCCTTATGTATGCTGGGAGGCAGTTGAAAAGTCTTGGGCCCCTAACACATATTGTGTGGTCTCTTATCGTGCTAGTGGCGCCCCTGCTTTTCATTGGGGGGATGCTGCGTCGTCTACCGAGTCTTTTGCTTTCATAGGGAGAGATTTTCGTGTGCAAATTTGGTACTAATCCATCTAGGAGTTTCCAAATGTATATAATCATGTATCTCTCCCGCCTGCGTTCTAGGGAGTACAGGTTGAGGAACTTCAAGCGATCCCAGTAATTGAGATGTTTTATCGTACTTATGTGTGCCGAGAAGGTTCTCTGTACATTTTCTAGGTCAGCAATTTCACCTGCCTTGAAAGGTGCAGTTAGTGTGCAGCAATATTCCAGCCTAGATATAACAAGCGACCTGAAGAATATCTTCATGGGCTTGGCGTCCCTAGTTTTGAAGGTTCTATCCATCCTGTCATTTTTCTAGTAGATGCGATTGATACAATGTTGTGGTCTTTGAAAGTGAGATCCTCTGACATTATCACTCCCATTAGTTTTTCGTTCTATTGTATGGTTGGAATATGTTTTATACTCCGATATAGTTTCAATTTCCTTACGTTTTCCATATCGTAGTAATTGAAATTTCTCATCATTTAAAGATTTGGTTGATGTCCACCTGGAGTCTCGCAGTGTCTTTAATGGAGGACACTGTCGTGCAAATTCGAGTGTCATCTGCAAAGGAAGATACGGTGTTGTGGCTTACATCCCTATCTATGTCAGATATGATTTTTTTTTTTTTAGATTTTGCCACCGAAGTGGCTAGTTTATTGTGCACCCCATATCCATCCTGTGGACGGTAGCGCAAGAGCATATGGATACACAAAAGGCCTAGGCACTAGGCCCCAAAGGGGTTAACAATTGTACATTTGGGTTTATATCTACATTTCAATTATCTGTTACAAGCAGGTATCTTATTTCATGAATAAGATATCTTGACATGTCACATAGGTTATTATATTGTCTATCTCTATATTCCTCAATAAGTGCACAATTAAGCACATAGTGTTCAAGACAGTGACCATATGCCTGATCACATAATTTGCATTTAGTTTGATCATCATCTGTGTCTCCCAAACTGTCAGAAGTACCTGTAGCCAAGCCTAAGCCTGGCCACTACAACATCAGTCAGTCTGTTCACATTGCAAGTTGCTCCACAACGTCAGATGAGGATAGGGGTTTCTTGCAGTTCTTGGTGAACACGGAGTTCCATGAGTCTGGGCCTGGGGCAGAGTGCATGGACATGTCATTTATAGCCTTTTCGAAGTCATATGGCATTTGCCATTTTTATTGAAGAAATGAAATACTGGTTCTTATACAATAATCTGAGGATTCCTCATCCGTTTAGCTTCAAACCTTCAAACTGATAATGTAACTTCTGAGTGGCTTCAAACTTAGTCTTAATGTATTATTGGATATTGATTTATGTGAGATAGCTAAAGAAAGCTTTTTTAGTTTGGCTTTAAACTTTTAAAGCTATCTTTTCTTGGTGGAAAGTTTGAATATATTTTAGGCTTTGTGTGTCCTAATTTGTCAATTTTTATTAAAACTAAGCTTTTAATTTCCACGTGAAAACTTGTGAATACCTCTTCCCTTTCATTTGAAATCTTATCGATAATATTTAACTGTTTTACAAACTTATTCTGCGCTCTTCAGCTCTTCATTATACTTCTCGTATGCTTTGAGGTAGAGGGGATTGGGATTATCACACAATTTTGAAAATATAATAGACAAATTGGCCACTACACCAAAAATGAAAAGACACAATACCGTGGCTGGAACAATTCAATTTCCCAGTTGTGAGTTGATGGCCTAGGATGGACGGAAACATGGTAACAAGATTCCTCTCCTAAGTGCGGGTTTTTTGGGGAATGGCCACTACACATCTTAATAACAATTCAAACCTTCCTCTAAGTAATTAATACACTAGCTTTGGAAGTCTGAAGCTAATCAAAACTGGAATTCCCAAGTTGTAGACACGAATAAGACATTTTGGTGTATAAAACTAGCAAAGAGTGGGACTTATACAGCCAAAACCAGTCTCGACGTTCTACTAGGTATGGTATATCAACTTTGAAGCAGCCAATGGCAAGAGGAATTCTCAAGTTATCACATGGAAACCTTGGAGGGAGGAAAGAATGAGAGAATTCCAACAACCACTGTAAAGAATCCCATTAGTGGGATACCAAGTAGGGAGAGCAGACGTAAGTAGACTTGCTGGTATGTCTCACCCAACTTATGGGTGGAAGCTGAGTCCCATTGTTGTGAAAGAAAAATTCAATTATAATTTTGACATCGTTTTTCACCTTACTTTACAACTATTTCCTCTTGTTTCCTTTGTTCATAGACTTAGTTATCAACTAGTGTGCATTCTTTTCTGACATGTAAGTGGCTATCGTGTTTCCTATTTTCTGACAGGACGTGAGTGTGTTTCCTGTCAAGAAATGAAGATTTTTTTTTCGCTCTCAGCCTTTCTTGGTTATTCACATTCTGTATCTCATGGAGTCGTTTCGTAGTTCGTCTTAGAGCTGTATGAATTTTTTTCACGTATTATTTTCTTCTGGTATGGACGTTGCAACATATGTTATGAAGAGCTTTACAGCATTTCCCCAGCCATTTATCTGAAGGCAGTTTTATAGATTACCACCGGCATAGGAGTTTCTCGCAGTTTTGTTTATATAATCTTGTTTTTTTTTAACATCATTAAATAGGCTGCAGCGCGGATACCTTTAACAATTATACTTCACTTGATTACGTTTGACGTGAAGTCGATTGGTATTAAACCCAGTTAACCAACCAATCAACTTTCAGCACGTCTGCAGTTTTCTTACACATAATTCTTTAATCAACACTAGATATACCTTATTCTAACCTCATATTAGACGTTTTACTGGTTTTAGGTTGCAAAGCTAATTCTTATGGTTTTATTTTGTACTTGTTCAAGTCTTTCAATAATTTTATTGTTTCATGTGACTAAAACTGGCACAGAATAATTTATCAGCGATCTCATAAAGGCTGTATACATCATTATAGCCGTTTTAACATTGACACTATCGTTAGGATTACATCCAATTACACTTGCTAGAGCTGTCAGTCACAGTATCCACAGAATGTGGCTATAGTGTAGTCATCATTATACCTGTGGGGAATTGTGAGAGATAAGTCTATCTGGGACACCGCCACTAGCAATAAACAAACTCCCAGGGAGATGACAGGCTCCTATAATTTTACCGCAGTCATTCCCTTAAAGGTATGTGAGAACTTTACCCGCTCCTGGCTGCACCGAAGGGGTACCTTCAATATTCTCGTTAGCCCACTGCACTCTGGACCAGTATAAATAAATCTGAGAAGATCATTTATTATAGTTATGTTATATTAAATTTAAGTGGACTGTATTGGTTGTTAAACAACTGATCACTCCGGAGAAGAGGTAGAGAACACTTAGTTAAATTAACATGACCAACACTCACCTAATTAACAGCATCATAGCGGTGTATCGTAGATCGTTGACCTAGCTAAAGTACATCTACTGTGCGTAACAATATCATTGGCCAATAACAAATACGCAAGCAGAGTACTTAGCTTTAGATGAGGGAGTCGTTCCGTTGTTGACGTCCTCCTGCGATCTGATTCGATCGCGATGGTATTAGCTGTCTCGTCGAGTCAAGGAAGGTTAATTTCCGTGCACTCTTATACGCCCACGAGACCGAGCGTTAGTTAACATGTGGTTGGTCGGGGTAGCGAATCAGATCCTCTCACTAATCCGACCTTTTGTACTGTTTATACGTATAACTTTACATATTACGTATATCCCGGCTTAATGCCCTACTAGTTTATACACATTCACAGTCTCGATACTTGAATTTCGAGTAGATAACTTGCGATATGTTAGTTCATTTCAATCACATCCAATATGGCGGTCGGGGTATGGCGTACCCAAGCTAGCCTCACCCGGTACAATCAACCCCTGATTATTTACAACTCGGTTTCACTATTTTCACCATTTCCCAAAGTTCATCGAATATATTTCAGTCTCTTCTAAGATGAACTCCCCCGCATCAGGGTTACGACTTTATCCTGCCGTATGGTCATTTCACTCAGTTCAAATAGGCCTATGACCGCGTCACTCGCCGGCGGCACCTTATTTCACAATTATTGTCCGATTACTGGACCTCCTGGACCGATTGTCCCACTTTATATTCGCCGCTTCCCTGGATATTCCTCCACATTACGAAAGGAGGTAATTAAATTCGATTTGGCGGACGTCTACGACAAATTCCGCTCGCCATCCCATCACCGGATATCGGCTCGCTAGGCTCGCTGTTCACTCTCTGCCTATTCCCCTCTACCTCCTCCCTGCCCAGCCTCTTCCCGCTTCCTTCCCGCTGGTATGATGGTTCTCTATTACATACCCCCATGTACCAGCGGTACATTAAGGATATCTGTTCATATTGGAAAGTTTATCAATTACAACTTTCGGAAAATACCAATATTTTCCACAATACCCATATTGAGGGTAGCAGTCACCTACATGCCCATTTTGTGAGTGCTAACCTTGTGCTGCCTAAGTGGTAAGTTTATTGTGTACCCTTCTAGCATCGAGGAGGAACCTTGATGCTAGCACAGGTGCTTGCTACAAGAAATCTGAGTTACCCTCGCCTACCTTGAATCGTAACTGATTACCTTTCGTTCCCGAAGTTCTGTATAACCTCTGCGGATTTAGCGCTCCCCCATGAATTTTTTTGCACATCAATTTTACAGGCTATGAGCGGTTATCCTACCTCAGCTCATTTCGAAGCCCAGCCTTATCTGAAATATACTACCACCCCACAGGATGCGACCCACAATAATCGACTAATACCCAGGTTCCTACTTACTGCTAGGTGAACAGAGGCCTGGAATCGAACCACGGACATTCAGTATGTGAGCCGAGCGCGCTACCAACCAAGCCATGGGACACCTTGATAAGTTGTGAATGAGTTGTCTCTGAATTCATTAATTTTATCACAACATTGAATGTCCGTGGTTCGATTCCCGACACGGATGGAAATGCTTGGCATGTTTCCTTACACCTGCTGTCCTTGTTATATAAGTTTATTCAGGTATACACAAATACAGTTACATAGATTATCATACATAGCAGCATATGTGTAAAGAACCTAGATAACCCAAAAAAAGTCAGAGTGACTTATTTCCATTGGGGTCCTTTTCACCTAGCAGTAAGTAGGTACCTGGGTGTTAGCCGACTGGTGTGGGTCGCATCCTGGGAACAAGAAGGACCCCCATCCCAATGGAAATAAGACAGACAGTCCTCGATGACTCACTGACTTTCTTGGGTTATACACACAACCCGCACATATAAAAAAGAGAGGAGCTTACGACGACGTTTCGGTCCGACTTGGACCATTTACAAAGTCACATTAACACAAAGGACAGGAGGAAGGGGTATTTATAGGCAGGCAGACAGGTAAGGGCCTATAAATACCCCTTCTACCTGTCCTTTGTGTTAGTGTGACTTTGTAAATGGTCCAAGTCGGACTGAAACGTCGTCGTAAGCTCCTCTCTTTTTTTATATGTGCGGGTTGTGTGTGTATTGTTCCAGTCACGGTATTGTGCCTTTTTTGTTATTTCTTGGGTTATCCTGGGTGGCTAACCCTCCGGGTTAAATATCCAAACAAACGAAATTTTATCATGATGACACAAGGTGTGACAATAGTCCACCTGGCAAAGTTGACATTCACTAATGTCTGCATCAGCTGGTGATGGTGAAGCAACTTCTCAGAGATACCTGTAACCCAGCCAGAGGTGGGCAGTAATGACAGCCAAGAGTGTCCTAACCTTTCGCAACCTGTGGCTGCTTGGAAACAGTGTCTGCTGGGTGGGTGGGTTCATACGGCTGCCGGGCCGTCCTAACCCTTCAACCCAACAACAACTTTAATCAAAAAAGGAAAAAAATGGCACTATTACAATCATGTAACGTTATGTTACTGGATATATGTCACTGAAATGAATAAATTGATTTTATAAGGTAACATCCATACGTGTAGGGTATTTATGAAGCCGGAAATATATGCAGAGTTGCTGTAATAATTTTGAGGTGACTGATGGAGGCAGTGTGAGTCTTGCCATGACTCTAGGAAGGTTGTGAGTCTCTGCCTCAACACTGGTATTCTTTCCTTGTATCAGTTACAACACTGGCGTTAAGGTATGCACATTCTTCCACGCCCTTACGTTGTTAATGAAGATTAATTGTTTAGAATTATAAACTGCATGCCCGGTGATAGGCTCTTGATCCAAGGAATTGGACGTCTTCGCCGTCCTTGGATCTAACTGGATTACTTCCCAGTCCCCAGGCGCTGTGACCTACAGGTTTGGCGCTTCCCCATGATAACTAATATATATTTCTGGCATATACAAGTAATGTGCGTATCAAGTTTTATTGGGTCACATCTTGAGTTATATATAGTACATACACTGGCGAAGGGATCGTGATCCGAGGATTTAGAGCTGTCTTCTCTTTCCTCGAATCAGACTTGATTACCTCCCTGGTAGCAACCAGCGGAGAGATGGGACCAGGAGCTAAGGATCAACCCCTGTAAACAAATAGGTGAGTACTGCATGAACCCAACGGGTTTAGCGCCTCCTCGTGAATGCACAGATAATAATAATATAATAATATCTTTATTTACTACAAGTACATGTACAAGGTATACAGGCCTAGCTGACATTAATGACATACTACTATATAGAAAGCCCCATGTTATGCTGAGCATTTCGGGCAAATTAGGTCAGTTTTGACCCAGGATGCGACAATCACCCACCTGAGCGCCCCGGCATAATGCCATGACGAAAATTAAAGGCCTGCCATACAGGGGGGTCTTTTTTCGTCAGTGCATTCTGCTGGGTAGCAGCCATTAGCATGACATCACGGCCTGCTGCCACACTTCACAGTGACTTCTCAGTGCTCATGTGGCTGCTGTGGTCAGAGAAAGTGTTGCACTTTTGTCTCTCATCTGTCCCCTCTTTTGTCCGGTGTTCCCTTTGGTTTTGGGGCTGTACATCTTTGATTATGGCTAAAAAGAAGTCTTTAATACCTGAAACTATAGCTCAAATCATAGGGCTTCACAAAGCTTGGCACCAGACGAAAGAAATAGTGGAAAATGTTAGTACATGTGAGCATTCAGTGAGGAACTGGGTGCAGCATTTCAAGGCTGGTGGCGGTGTCGAGTTACCATCTGCCAAACCTCGGCCTGGCATCTCAAAGACGACATCTGTTCGTACCTTAACTGTCCAACCCCATGGACTTCCCCAAAGACACAGTAGATTCCACATCAGGCAGAGGGTTGACAGGGTCAGGGTCAGCTTCAAGCCCTTCAAAATCCTTGTCAAGGACACATTCTGGCCACAGTTTTCTCCAAGCAGAGTTCAAAGTCCTGTAAGTCACTCCCTGCCAAGCCTTACCTGTAAGGCTTATGCAATGGAGGATATTGAAGTGATTCCTCCAGAACTCTCTTAGGATCAAGTCAATGTCCAAGGTCACTTCAAAGCACCTTTGAAACATTGCATTTGTGTAGATTTTTTTGAAGTTAGAAATGACCTGCTGGTCCATGGGCTGGATGAGATCCGCATACAACTGCCTGGCCTTTTCACAAATGATAGACTCCACAACATATCTCCCACTAATTATTTATCGTTGATCCACACCAACAATAACTTCTCCACATCTTTGATTATTGGTGATCTTTGTTTCGTTAGCATATTTACCCCTTTCGCAACATTATTTTCCTTGATTTCTACTTTCTTTGCCAGGATGGAAGTACATAGTTGTTGATTTGGATTTTCCATCTCGTACTTTGCTACAATTTCTTTCTTGAATTCTATCGTGTTTCTCACTTTCTTTACCAAAGGACTGGCACTAGGAACTTTCTTTGGGCCCATGGTGGCGTATTTCGTAGTTGCACTCAATCAACAACCACAAAAAACAATGGATTACAGTGGATCCCCGGAAATCGGCCAGTCTGATTATCGGCCGGCTCGATTTTCGATCACTTTTTTCGGCCCAATTTTTCCCCGATTATCGGCCCGCGTACCAGACCTGTCTGCCTCCCCGCGCAGGCGTCATGAGCCATTCTAGCTTTGTTTACCATTGAGTGAACATTACCCAGCGTGCTCATTCAAACATTTCACAGTAAATTTATTGTGTTTATTGCTTGTTTAGTGATTGTCACTGAAATAAGTCACTAATGGGTCCAAAGAAGCTTCCTAGTGGCACCCCTGTGGTAAAGAAATTAAGGAACACCATTGAACTGAAAGAGATACTAGTAGAAAAATATGAGAGTGGCGTATGTGTGGGAGAGCTTGCCAGGATGTACAACAAAAACAAATCCACTATCACCTCTATCCTGGCAAAGAGAAAAGAACTCAAGGAAGCTGATGTTGCAAAAGGTGTTAACATGTTTGCCAAAAATAGATAAAAAACAGTGGATGAGGTTGAGAAGTCGTTGGTGGTGTGGATCAACGAAAAACAGATAGCGGGTGATAGTGTTTCCATGGTGATAATTTGTGAAAAGGCAAGGCAGTTGCATGCAGATCTTGTCAAGAAAATGCCTGGAACCAGTGCTGATGTGAGTGATTTTAAGGCCAGCAAAAGCTGGTTTGACAGATTTAGGAAACATAGTAGCATACACAGTGTTGTAAGGCATGGTGAGGCAGCCAGTTCAGACAAACGTGCTGCTGAAAAGTTTGTGACTGAATTTAAGGGGTTTGTAGACACTGAAAAATTCAAACCCCAATAAGTGTTTAATTGTGATGAAAATGCCAAGAAAATGCCAAGGAGGACCTAGATTACTCAGGAGGAAAAGGCACTGCCAGGACACAAGCCTATGAAAGACAGGCTAACTCTCATGTTGTGTAGTAATGCTAGTGGGGATTTTAAAGTGAAGCTTTTACTGGTGTATCACTCTGAAAATCCCAGAGTGTTCAAGAAATGCAATGTCACCAAGAGTAAATTGTGTGTGTTTTGGATGGCTAACACTAAGGCATGGGTCACAAAGCAAATTTTCCTGGAATGGTTCAATGAAGTGTTTGGCCCCAGTGTGAAAAAATACCTATAGGAAAAGAAATTGGGACTCAAGTGCCTCCTGGTACTGGACAATGCTCCTGCTCATCCTCACAACTTGACAGACTTTTTGTCTGATGAGTTCAGTTTCATCACAGTGAAGTTCTTGCCTCCTATCACCACTCCTCTCATCCAGCCCATGGACCAGCAGGTCATTTCTAACTTCAAAAAACTCTACACCAAAGCAGTGTTTCAAAAGTGCTTTGAAATGATCTCAGACACTTAGTTGACTCTAAGAGAGTTCTGGAGGAATCACTTCAGTATCCTCCATTGCATAAGCCTTATAGGTAAGGCTTTGGAGGGAGTGACTTCCAGGACTTTGACCTCTGCTTGGGGACAATTGTGGCCAGGTTGTGTCGAACAGAGGGATTTTGAAGGGTTTGAGGCTGACCCGATGACCCTCTGCCTGTTGTGGAATGTATTGTGGCATTGGGCAAGTCCCTGGGGTTGGAGGTGAGTGGCGAGGATGTGGAAGAGTTGGTGGAGGACCACAGGGTAGAGCTAACCACTGAAAAGCTGCAAGAGCTTCATCTGGAACAGCATCAGACCAGAGTAGCGGAAATTGCTGGAGGTGCCTTCTTCAGATATTAAGGAGATTTGTTCAAAGTGGAATGATGTGCAAAGTTTTGTTGAAAAATACCACCCTGAGCAAGCTGAAATAAGCCATCTCTGGAACAAGTTCAGTGACAGAGCCATATTGCACTTCAGGAACATGTTAAAGAGGCACCAGAAACAGAGGACTGTGTATCTCCATGGGGAAGTGGAACAGAATTCTTCCTCCGTAAGCCATGCGTGTCGTAAGAGGCGACTAACATGTGACTCTCAAGCTGGTCCTAGTGGCACTAAAAGACAAAGAAGGGAAGTAACCCCAGAGAGGGACTTGTTACCTGAAGTCCTTTTGGAGGGGGATTCCCCTTCCAAACACTAAGCCCTCCCCCCACTCCTCCCCCCTATCTTCCAGATTCCAGCAAGTTTCTTCAATAAAGGTAAGTAAATGTTATTTTAAATGTAAATTTATTATGTGTTGTTATTATGTGTTTTGTGTATGTAAAACTATACTAGTTAATCTTTAAAAAATGTATTTTTTTGTGAATATTTTTGGGTGTCTGGAATGGATTAATTATACTATTTACATTATTTCTCATGGGAAATAATGGTTCAGATATCGGCCAGTTCGATTTTAGGCCTAGCTCCTGGAACGAATTATGGCCGATTTCGGGGGTTCCACCACTGTATAACGAAATGTTTGGATGAATGCGCGGAGTCTTGCTCACTCACCGAGAGACACAGCCAGACTGACTCACGAACGAGGCGAAGTGGCGGGTGGACGCATTCAATACTGCCGATTTCCAAGTTGACGGCTGAAATCCGACATAGAATTTCAGCCAAAAAAGCGGCCGAAATCCGAATTGGCTGATACCCAGAACGGCCGATATCCGAGGGTCCACTGTACAGTGGTCCCCCAAGTAATGAAAAAACTTCATCCCAGAATCCTGCTCAAGTGCCATTACCGAACGAATTTACTCCCTTAAGGAATAATGTCACGTAGGTTAGTCTATTTCAGTCCCCCAAAAATACACTTCCACAAGCACTTACAATATTATACTTACATAATTGTACGATTTCCGGGGTGTTCATTACTCGGGGGACCACTGTACGTATACTATTTTAAAGCCAGGGGCTGTTTAGTCTCTTTGTTGAGATTTGCTGTGTTTTCATTGGACAATGCTTATTGTAGAGGTTATGGGTTTTGTGTAGGAATATGTTGACACATTCATCAATATTGTGGCTGTCCACTAACTCGTCCAGCCAGCCAGTGTTATGTAGGGCAGTAATAAAATTATTTACTGATGACTCATCATGTAGTCGAAAAGAGATCATAGTCGTGTTGTGAGACAGTCTACCCAAGTTGGTTATGAGAAAAGTTGGGTAGTGGTCCATAGTGTTGTCTGTGATTACGCCTGTTTTTAGTGAGGATATAGTATTGGTCCAGATATGATCAAGTAGTAAGGCACTTGTCTCTGTGACTCTTATTGGTTTGGTTATATATGGTAGTAGCAAGTAGCGGCTCATGGGTAAATAAGAAAGAGTAGAGGACCTCGGACACTTCCCTGTGGCACTCCAACAACTACACGCTGAGTATACATACACATTTCATTACCTGATAGAATACTCAGTTCTCTTGTACTCTTTGTAACTCATCTAATGACCATATAAACTGTTATTGCCTTATTAATCTTAAGTTAATTTTAAGTTTGCCCGAAATGCTCTTCATACAAAGGGGCTTTTTGGCATGTACACCTAACTGTTATATTCCTTTCTGCAACCATATATCATGTCAAAATAAGCTATTATTATTATTACTAGTGTCTATCACTAAGATAAGATTTTAGGTCATTGAGAGTGTCCTCTGACCCCATTAATGCTCCAGTTTTAGGTGCAAGATATTGTGGTCGACTGTATCAAATGCTTTCCTTAGGTCTATGAAGAGCCCCAGAGGATATTCATTTTTTCAAGTGCTGCATACAGCCTCTCCTCACTTACCAACGTACTCGTTTACCAACAACTCGGAGTTACGACGGGCTCTCCGACTAGTAAAAAAAAAAAATATTGTATGCCGTATGAGAACTTGGGTCACGCATCTCAATCTCCTTTTTACAGCCACTCAGTACACTAGCTTTTAAAGTCTCCAATACTACATATTTGTACAAATTTGAAATTGATTGTGTACCCCATAGTACAAGATAGAAATGCAGCAGCACTTGTATAGGTTTCGTAGCTGACATTTAAAGCACTCCAGAGCGATTGTTATTATTAGAAGATATAAATCTTTATTAAATATTATTATTATTATTATCACCATCAACATACCTTGTTCACTGAGTTTAATCATTTCTTAATTAAGCTGCCACGAGAGACACAGAATGTAAACACACAGATGAACACACCAGCTGATCCCTTTACTGTGAACTTCTTTTGTACTTCTTCCATTTTTCTCTTGTTGGTTTTCCTCTTCCAAGTGCTGCTGCACTTATAACTATCTTGTACTATGGGGTGCACAGTAGATGTGCAGCAACACTTGGAAGAGGAAAAACAAGAGGAAAATGGAAGAAGTACACAGTCAAGAGATCAGTTGGTGTGTTCATCTGTGTGTTGACATTTTCTGTCTCTCGTGGCAGCTTAAGAAATGATTAAACTCAGTGAACAAGGTACAGTGGAACCCCGACTAACGTAATTAATCCGTTCCAGGAGCTATTACTTAACACGAAAAATACGTAATTCGAAACCTTATTTCCCATAAGAAATAATGTAAATACAATTAATCCGTTCCACCCAAAAATATTCACATACTAAATAATAAAAATCATATTAATAAATAACATTTACATATCTTTATTGAAGAGAGTTGCAGGCATCTGGAAGATAGGGAGGATGACAGGGGCAGGGTGTTAGTGGTTGGAAGGATAATCCCCCTCCAAAATGATTTCAGGTAACAAGTCCTTATATGGGGTTACTTCCCTTCTTTTTCTTTTAATGCCACTAGGACCAGCTTGAGTCACTGGATCCCTGCCTCGTGAAATAACTGTCCACAGTCCTCTGTTTCTGGCGACTCTTTAATACTTTCCTGAAGTGCAACATGGCTCTGTCACTGAAGTGGTTGCACAGATGGCTCATTTCAACTTGCTCAGGGTAGTGTTTTTCAACAAATGTCTGCAACCTACTAAACATAGAACACATTTCCTTAATCTCTGAAGAAGGCACCTCCACATACCATGGTGAATTGCACTGTGCCACATTTCTTAAGCAAGCAGAAGCAAATCTGGGTGCTACAAATGTGAATGCACAGTGCTATACACTATGACAGTGTAGCTTTCAAAAAATCTTTAACCCAGCATTAACAACTAAATCAAATAAAAACCCAAAGAACTCTCTTCCTCCTCCTGTGAAGCAATAACCTCAGCTCTGGTCTGATGCTCTTCAGTTGTTAGCTCTACCCTGTGCTCCTCCACCAACTCTTCCACATCCTCACCACTCACCTCCAACCCCAGGCTGTTCCCCAATGCCACAATATCTTCCACAACAGGCACAGGGTCATCAGGGTCAGCCTCAAATCCTTCAAAATCCCTCTTTTCAACACAATCCGGCCACAGTGGTCACCTCCAAGCAGAGTTCAAAGTCCTGGAAGTCACGCCTTCCCAAGCCTTACCTATAAGGCCTATGCAATGCACGATATTGAAGTGATCTTTCCAGAACTGTCTTAGGGTCAATGCAGTGTCTGAGGTCACATCAAAGCACTTCTGAAACACTGCTTTGGTGTACAGTTTCTTGAAGTTTGCAATGACCTGCTGGTCCATGGGCTGGATGAGAGGAGTGGTGTTAGGAGGCAAGAACTTCACTGTGATGAAATTGAAGTTGTCAGACAAATAGTCTTGCAAGTTGAGGATGAGCAGGAGCATTGTCCAATACCAGGAGGCACTTGAGTGGCAATTTCTTTTCCAGGAGGTATTTCTTCACACTAGGGCCAAACACTCCAGTCAACCATTCCACGAAAATGTCCTTAGTGACCCATGCCTTGGTGTTAGCCTTAAAATGCACACACAAATTATTCCTGTTAACATTGTGTTTCTTGAAGGCTCTGGGATTTTCTGTGTGATACACCAGTAAAAACTTCACTTTAAAATCACCACTGGCATTAGCACACATCATGAGAGTTAGCCTGTCTTTCATAGGCTTGTGTCCTGGCAGTGCCTTTTCCTCCTGAGTAATAAAGGTCCTCTTTGGCAATTTCTTCCAAAACAGGCCTGTTTCATCACAATTAAACACTCGTTGGGGTTCAAATTTTTCAGTGTCTATGAACCCCTTAAATTCACTCAAACTTTTCAGCTGCACGTTTGTCTGAGCTGGTTGCCTCACCATACCTCACAACACTGTATGCCACTACGTTTCTTAACCCTTTGGGGGTCGCAAGGCCCTCTCCCAAACTCGTTCGGAAAAAAATTAAATTATTTTTTCTTATGAAATGATAGAGAATCTTTTTCCGATCATAACGCCACCAAAATTATGAAAATTGATGGAAAACTAACGGAATTATGCTCGCGAAGTTAGCGGTATCGATGACATTTACGCATCGGCGATTTCGCCCACTTTGAGCCCTATTTTCGGCAAATTCCAATGTTTCAGGTTAGGTGGCCCGGTGGTCTGGTGGCTAGAGCTCTCGCTTCACACACGGAGGGCCCGGGTTCGATTCCCGGCGGGTGGAAACATTTCAATGCGTTTCCTTACACCTGTTATCATGTTCACCTAGCAGCAAATAGGTACCTAGGTGTTAGTCTACTGGTGTGGGTCGCATCCTGGGGGACAAGATTAAGGACCCCAATGGAAATAAGACGCAGTCCTTGATGACGCACTGACTTTCTTGAGTTATCCTGGGTGGCTAACCCTCCGGGGTTAAAAATCCTAAGAAATCTTATTATTATTTACTAAAATTATAGCTATTTCACTAGAATTCCATTTCTATCAATTGAGTATAAGAAACCACCAATTTACTGATTTCAACTACCCAATAAGGTGATCAGAAATCGGCAATTTGGCCAATTTCACACAAATTTCAAAAGATGCCAATTTCAAAATAGGGTCCAGAATAAACGAGACAGACATTCCTGGCACTCAAATAACATTTTATCTGTTCATTAGTCACGTCTCCAGGCCCCTCTTACATTACTTTTGCTTTCCATTTTTAATTTTTATTCTCACAAAAAATAGAAGATTTACTGTTATGTATACAACTGAATCATTGTAAAAATGGTATAAATAATATCAGCGCACTTGTGCAAGAATATTATACTACCCAGTTGATGTGTATTGGACGCATGGTGTGATTTGTTTACTCTTGAACATCAAAAAAATCAAACATTTTCGCTACTTTGCGCTCAGTTTCAAGGCATGTCATCATGAAACCAGTCAAAATTATCTTTATTTCTGTAATATATCATCCATTCTGTCAAATGAGACTAAGAAAACGAGTATAGTACAAGCATAAATACTATACGAAAATAGACTGCAAAGTCGCTGTTTTAAACCAAAAACACGGTCAGTTTTTTCCTCATTATGCACTGTGTGGTGCAGGATTTTTTTTATACTGCGCACACTGACCGCACAGACCCATTCTCTCACATCTAGGCCTACCAGCCTGTTTCCACTTGATTTGAGGGTGCTAGAATTTAGGCGTACTAGTACGACGAAAACCCTGGTGCATAAGCCGTACTAGTATGGCCGAAACCCCGAAAAGGTTAAACCTCTCAAACCAGCCTCTGCTGGCTTTAAAATCACTCGCATCAGCACTGGTTCCAGGCAATGTCTTGACAAGATCTGCGTGCAACTGCCTTGCCTTTTCACAAATTATCATCGTGGAAATCCTATCACCCGATATCTGTTTTCCATTGATAAACACCCCCAACAACTTCTCAACCTCATCCACTGTTTTCGATCTATTTTTTGTTAACATATCAACACCTTTTGCAACATTAGCTTCCTTGATTTCTTTTCTCTTTGCCAGGATAGAGGTGATAGTAGATTGGTTTTTGTTGTACATCCTGGCAAGCTCGCTCACACGTACGCCACTCATATTTTTTTACAATCTCTTTCTTCACATCGATGGTGTTCCTCACTCTCTTTACCACAAGGGTGCCACTAGGAAGCTTCTTTGGACCCATGGTGACTTATTTCACAGTGACAATCACTAAACCACCAATAAACACAGCAAATGTATTGTGAATGTTTGAAAGAGCGCGCTGGGTATTGTTCACTCAAGTGTATACAACGCTAGACTGGCATCCTGCGTGGCGAGGCGCGCAAGCGCAGGCAGGCGGACAGGTCTGGTACGGACCGCTACAAGAAAAATATTGACCGAAAAAAGCAACCTTTACACGAAACAACCGTTATTCGAACAGATCGAAACACGGGGTACCACTGTATTGGTCTGTAGTTATTTAGTTCTGTAGAATCGCCTTCTTTGTGGATTGGGGTGACCCTTGCTGTCTTGAGTATGGATGGAAATGTTAAAGATTCAACAGATTTGTTAAATACTACAGTGGACTCCCAGATTTTGTACTGCTCCCAACTCAAACAATTATGTAAGTGTATTTTTGTAAGTGCTTTTGTAAGTGTATTTTTGGGGGTCTGAAACGACTAATCTAATTTACATTCGTCCTTATGGAAACAAATTCGTTCGGTAACAGTGCTCGAACAGCATTCTGGAAAGAATTATTGACGAAATCCGGGGGTCCACTGTAGTATTGCAATAATGGGGGACAGCACATGAGCTGCTTTTTTATTCATGATTGGTAGCAAGTTATTTAGGTTTCCTGCCTTGTTTTTTAATGATTTAATTATTAGTGAGAATTCAGTAGGATTGGTTGGTGCTATATACAGTGGTACCTCGAGTTACGATATTTTTTCGTTCGAGAATGCTGTTTCAAGTGCCATTACCAAACGAATTTATCCCCATAAGGAATAATGTAAAATAGACTAGTCCTTTTACACCCCCAAAAATATACTTACAAAAGCATTTAAAAAAATACTTACATAAAAGGGCGATTTTGGGGACCATCGTAACTCGAGGTACCACTGTATAGAGTATGTGAGCAATTACCAGTGAGGTAGTCTTGTGGCTGAGTATTTGTGTTTGGGATTTTGCTTGCTAGTTTTAATCTTATAGTAGAAAAGAAGACATTAAGTTTGTTGGCAGTGTCTTTAGGCTGTATGTGTGGTTTGTCTGGTTTTGTTAATCTCTGTTTCTAGAGCCCAGAATTTCAGAGAGTTTTCCAGGTCTTTTTCATATCACCTTTTATTTCATTAAATCTGTTTACATAATACTACATACATTTGTTTGGACTTCTGTATTAGATTAGTCATGAGTCATAGTTAGTGCAAGATTGTACGTATATCAGATTGGGGGAAGAGTGAATATGAAGTGAATACAGAGTTGTCAGTAGATAATAGTAATACTACTACTACTAATTTTTCTGCAGTATACAGGTAATGTAATCTACATGTAATAAAATATTGTTAGGCACAAAAGAGAGCCACTAGCATGTGGTGCATTTCGGGCTATTTAAGACCAGAACCATAAAAGATATTCTAGACTAATCTTTAGATTTTGTAAATTTTATTTAGTGATGCAGTGTTTTATTTCTAGTAGTTTGTAATAAGTTTTTTTGGCCCTTTTTATGTACACCTCATAACATCTCATAACCCATTGTAATTTTTTGTATCATGTCCAAATAAACTATTATTATTATTATTATTATAGAGATTTTGTAGTTTCAGTCAAACAAGAGGAATGTCAGAGGTATTTCTTTTTAATTTAATGCCTGTATTCTCTTAAGAAAGAGTATTGCAGTACATAATTTCATTAAGAACTAGATCATTTTATGTACATACGTATTACATATAAATTTTAGTCATTCTACTGTGTATGTTCTTGCATACAAAAGGGACATTTTATGAAGGCAACCTAGGATATCCACACAATTTCTCAAAATAATTGAATTCTATCAAGGTTTCCTATGGCATTTCTCTCTCTCTAGACATGTATGTTATCATTCTTATCATATAATTCATATAAGTGATTTATATTAATTTTTGTTTCATGCATATTTCATAGCTCAAGTTGTAAGGCCTCAACTCACTTCTGAGGGACCTGGGTGTGAACCCAATGCAAGCGGAAATGTTGGGTATGTTTCCTTACAACTGTTTCCCCTATTCACCTACCAGTAAGTAGGCACTCGTGTTACCTGACTCTTATGGGTTGCATACATACAGTGGAATTACGCCAGACATAGTGGCTGTATTGGGTTATCTTTCATTACTTACTCTCCTAGTTAAAACACTCGATAAGATCTTCATCTTTATCTTCATCTTTGGCTTCATCTTCATCTCTGGCTTCATCTTCATCTCCATCTTCATTTGCTTTGTCGTCTTCGTCTCTATTATCATAATAATTAAAACAGATACAGTAGGGCCACACTTATACGGCAGGTTAGGTTCCAGGCTACTGCCTGAAAACGGACATTGCCGGAAAGCAGAACACCATTTTTTCCACTTATAAATGCATATAAATGCCAGACAACACATTTACACTAACTTATATTAAGTTAGTAATAGAACTAGTTAAAAAAAAACAATAAAAAGTAAAATACACACTACATTCATTACTTACCTTAAAATATTTGTAGTCTTAACCCTTTGGGGGTTGACAGGCCTTCTCAGAAACCTGTTCCTGGGATCGAAAAATTTTTTGGGAAAAAAAAAAATTCTTATGAAATGATAGAGAATCTTTTTCCGATCAATGCCACCAAAATTATGAAATTTGATCGAAAACTAACGGAATTATGCTTTCGCGAAGTTAGCGGTATCGATGACATTTAAGCATCGGCGATTTCACCCACTTTGAGCCCTATTTTCGGCAAATTCCAATGTTTCAGTCTACTAAAATTATAGCTATTTCGCTAGAACTCCATTTCTTCTATCGATTGAGTACAAGAAACTGCCTATTTATCAATTTCAACTACCCAAAATAGTGGTCAGAAAATGGCAATTTGGCCAATTTCACACAAATTTCAAACGATGCCAATTTCAAAATAGGGTCCAGAATAAACAAGGCAGACATTCCTGGCACTAAAATAACATCTTCTCTGTTCATTACTCACGTCTCCAGGCCCCTCTTATATTACTTTTGCTTTTCATTTTGAATTTTTATTCTCACAAAAAATAGAAGATTTACTGTTATGTATACAACTGCATCATTGTAAAAATGGTATAAATAATATCAGAGCACTTGTGCATGAATATTAGACTCACCAGTTGATGTGTATTGGACGCATGGTGTGATTTGTTTACTCTTGAACATCGTCAAAATTCGAACATTTTCGCTACTTTGAGCTCAATTTCAAGGTACTTGTCATTGTAAAACCAATCAAAATCATCTCTATTTCTGTAATATATCTTCCATTCTATCAAATGAGACCAAGAAAACGAGAATACATCAATAAATACCATACGAAAATAGACTGCAAAGTCGCTGTTTTAAACGAAAAAAAACGGTCGGAGTTTTTTTTCTCATTATGCAGTGTGTGGTGCAGGATTTTTTTTATACTGCGCACACTGACTACATAGACCCGTTCTTTCATATGTAGGGCTACCAGCCGTTTCCCACTTAATTTGAGGCCACTAGAATTTACGCGTACTAGTACGGCACCAACCCCTGCTCGTAAAACGTACTAGAGCACCGACCCCGAAAGGGTTAATGTAGGGCGAGAGGTGACTAGTGTTTATTTGTAGGAAGTCAGGTGTAGGTAGCCCTGGCTCCCTGTCCCAAACTTTATATACGATGTTTTTTATATAATTTTGAAGAAAATATCATAGATGGATTAATGAAAATGTCTATATTAACGTAAAATAAGACATTTACTGTGCCCAAAAGTGATTATTATTATGTATTAGTATTATTATTATGACGTTAAGACTAGAGGGACATTCTTAGTTATTTTAATGTGTACCTGCACGTCAGCACGGTGTGTAAGTACGTATATTTAGATACAGGTACAAATAAGTATAATTATCAGAGTACAGTGGGCCCTCCCTTTTCGTCGATCTCCGTTATCGCCAATTTCTGTTTTCGCCGAGTTTTTTCGTCAAAATATTGGCTCCGTTTTCGTTGATTTCTTCCATTTTCATCAATGGTATGGAATCTGTCCAGTGCCCAGTGTGCACACAAAGCCGCCTCCCAAGGCAATGTTGCGTTGTTTCTCGGTGAGTGAACATATCCTGCAGGGTCATACAAAACATTTCTTAATATCCATTGTTTTTGGCACTTGTTTATTGTGTGACTGCTAAATAAGCCACCATGGAACAAAAAAAAAGCTCCTAGTGCCAGTCCTTTGGAAAAGAAAGTGAGGAACACTGTAGAATTGAAAAAAAAAAATCTTAGAAAAATATGATACTGGCATACGTATTGCCGACCTCGGCAGGATGTACAGAAAGGCACCATCAACCATCAGTTCCATTGTGGCGAAGAGAAAAGAAATCATGGAAGCTGATGTTGCGAAAGGGGTGAATGCGATAACGAAACAGAGATCACAAACAATTGAAGATGCGGAGAAATTGTTGTTGGTGTGGATCAACCAGAAACAGTTAGCGGGAGACAGTGTTGTGCAGTCGATAATTTGTGAAAAGGCAAGGCAGTTGCATGACGATTTCCTCATAAAGAAAATGCGTGGAACGAATGCTGATGTTGGTAAATTTAAGGCCAGCAAAGGCTGGTTCGTTCAAAAAATTCAGGAAACGAAGTGGCATACACAGTGTTCTAAGGCATGGTGAGGGTGCCAGTTCAGACAAACATGCGGCTGAAAAATTTGTACAGGAATTCAAAGACTATGTAGAGGCTGAAAAATTCCAACCCCAACAAGTGTTTAATTGTGACGAAAAAGACCTGTTTTGGAAGAAAATGCCAAGGAGGACCTACATCACGCAGGAGGAAAAGGCTTAGTGTTTGGAAGGTGAATCCCCCTCCATAAAGACTTCAGGTAACAAGTCCTTATCTGGGGTTACTTCGCTTCTTTTTCTTTTAATGCCACTAGGACCAGCTTGAGTCACTAGACCCTTGTCTAGAAAAATAACTGTCCCAAGTGCTCTGTTTTTGGTGCCTCTTTAGCCTGCTTTCATAGGCTTGTGTCCTGGCAGTGTCTTTTCCTCCTGCGTGATGTAGGTCCTGTTGGGCATTTTCTTCCAAAACAGGCCTGTTTCGACACAATTAAACACTTGTTGGGGTTTCAGATTTTCACTCTTTTATGTAGTCCTGAAATTCCTGCACAAACTTTTCAGCAGCATGTTTGTCTGAACTTGCAGCCTCACCATGCGTTACAACACTGTGTATGCCACTGCGCTTCTTAAATCTCTCAAACCAGCCTTTGCTGGCCCTAAATTCACTACCAGCAGCACTTGTTCCAGGAGTTTTCTTCACAAGATCTTCATGCAAATTATGCTCTCGCGAATTTTGATGTGTCAGCGATATTTATGCATCAGCAATTTTGCCGACTTTGACTCCCATTTTAGGCCAATTACATTATTCCAGTCGACCAAATTCTTAGTTATTTCACTAGTATTACTTCTATTCTATCGATTGAGCACAAGAAATTGCCCAGTCAACTGTTTCAACTACAAAATAAAGTGATGGGAAATTGGTAATTTAGCCAATTTAACTCAAAGTTCAAAATATTCCAATTTCAAAATAGGGTGCAGAATAAACAATGCAGGCATTCCTGGCACTAAACTAACATTTCCTCTGTTCATTAGTTACATTTTCAGTCTTTACAAATGAATTCAATTTTTATTTTTTATTCACATAATGAATTTTTATTCAAACCAAAAAATGGAGGATTTACTGTTATGCAATATTGTAATAATTGTACAAATACCATCACCACATTTGTGAACGTATATTAGATCCACCAGCTGGCGCGTATTAGACTTGTAAGGTCATTTGTTTACTCTTCAACATCGGCAAAAATTTAACATTTCCGCTACTTTGAGCTCAGTTTCAAGCCATTTCCAGTACTAAAACCAATCAAAATCATCTCTATATCTGTAATATATCTTCCATTCTATCAAATGAGACCAAGAAATAAAAAATACAACTATAAAAATTATACGAAAAAACACTGCAAAGTCGCTGTTTTAATCAAAAATTAGTTTTTTTTTTTCTCATTATGCACTGTGTGCTGCAGGATTTGTTTTATGTGGTGCACACTTGCCACATAGATGTATTCTCTCATATCTAGGCCTAAATTTACCACTCAAAGCTTATCTGAGTGAGCTGAGCTCATGACGTAGAACTACGGTTTGGACCCTGAAAGGGTTAATTACAAAGAAGGCCACTAGCATGCCTAGGCATTTCAGGCAGTGTACATGCATGTGTAGTGTGACCTAACTGTAAGTAAAGGTAGCAAGATGTACAGTACTTGTTATCTTGTGTGTTTATGAGACAGAAAAAAAGACATCAGCACTCCTACCATCATGTAAAACAAATACAGTGGACCCCCGGATTACGTCATTATTTCGTTCCAGAATGCTGTTCAAGTGCCGTTACCGAACGAATTTGTTCCCATAAGGAATAATGTAAATTAGATAAGTCCTTTTAGACCCCCAAAAATACACTTACAAAAGCACTTACAAAAATACACTTACATAATTGTTCGAGTTTGGAGCAGTACGTAATCCGGGGGTCCACTGTACGTACAGGTTTCTGTCTTACTCATTTGGCTGGACAGTAGTACCTCCCTGGGTGGTTGCTGTCTACCAACCTACTACTTCTAATATAGTCATAATATTTTTCAAAATACGTAATATATTAAATGCATAAAATTACTTTGTTGCTCCCAAACAGATGTTTGACTGTGGATAGTGTCACCTGGCAACTTCATTCATGAGTGTCCTTCCAGCCGCTTGTCCAGCTGTCCACCCAACTGCTTCAGAAGGCCACCCAGCATACTTGACTATTGTCAATACTATGCACTTCATTTGAGGTACTCCCTAAATTAATAATGGCTATGATAGATGCAAATGTGTCATTGTTGCCTGCAGTGCATCCAACAATGGAAAGGTGCAACCTTGTTAGACACACTGTTGTGTTAACTTTCTCTGAAGTGTATAAACACATGTCTCTCTTAAAAGGCAGAAGTATTTATGATTACTTTATACAAGAAAATGCTCCAGGGTACATGAAACATGTTTTTTCAGTTGAAGAGAATGACGTGGTCAAAACAAGCATAGCCCCAGAAAACCTAAACTTGAAACTTTTGTACAAATTAATTAGGTATGTATGTGGTCTGGCTCCACGTGAGGATGACACATGGCACAACAAGGACTCGCTAGAGTTTCTCATTAATTCTGCTTGGGAACAAATGGAAACTTTAAACGAGGCTGCTGCCTTAACAGATCAGTGTCTTAATCACAGACTTGACATTCTACAACAGTGTCTAGCACAAATTCTTGACAAAGTTCAGGAAATGAAGCAGGTAGATGTTGAGACCGTCCGCAGAGAGGTACTAAAAAATTCCACGATGACACTAGTGGGCCCATGTGCAAATACATCCTCCTCTTCCGACATACCATACATGTACAAAATTTTAACCCAGCATATAATACATAGAATATTTGTAATGGTATTTAAACAACTGAACTGCCTTAATGAAAAAAGTATCTATGACTACCTTAAGGAAGACACAAACATACGTAGACCAATGGTGTGCTTCACACGTAGAGAAAAAGATATATTGAAGAATAAATCCTTCCAGCCAGAAAACGTGTCGATCCATCTCTTATATAAACTCTTGCCACGTGTGTGTGATCTGTCAAGCCATAAAGTGTGGGCTACATCTCAAAATACAATAGAATATTGCCTTTACTGCATAAAGCAAGAGCATGACTGCGCAGCATTGCTAGATGTGCAAAAATTTGCAAACAACTCACACAAGTTGTACAGATACTTGGACAGAATTTTGAGTATGATTGCAGAGAAGCATAATAAAACAAAACAAGACATTCTGAGAGAGATGCCAGATGAGCCAGTTTGTATGGATGATTCATTTCAATCCTGTGATGTTTTGTTTTCTCGTATATCCCAACAGGCTGTTTTTTTAACTCAGACATCGCAAGAGCTTAGCCTTTCTCAAACAGCCAAAGAGCCAGGTCCCTCCTTTCATGCACACCAGGAACCTGGCCCCTCTCATACACCCCAGGAGCCCGACATCTTTCACACATGCCAAGCACCCACTCCCTCCACTCCAGAGAAACGGTTTTTGCCTAGTCAGACACCATATTCTTTCAATTCTGTAACACCTGAAGAAGCTAATGTTGTACATTTATTCAAAGCTTTATGTCCTGGAGGAGTAGCAGCGAAGGTCATGTGTGAGGTCTATTTTGCTCTTTCTGGTGATGTTGGTAAAGTTAATAAGAAATCTTTCACAGCTAGTGAACTGAAGCAAGTGCAGGGAGATATAAGAGAACTAGACATTACCACACTATATAAACTTTTAAGGTTTGCATGTGATTTGGCTCCACCTAGTGACCCTGTTTGGATCACTCAAGGTGACACTCTTGAATATTGTCTCAACTCTGTAAAAAACATGAGGAATGAATTAGCTCACAAGATAATTTACATTAGCAGTGAGGATCTCAAGTCAAAGATTCAGAATTTAGAATGCCTTTTAGAAAGTATTTTGCTTAAAGCCAGTTCTTTATCAAAGAAGGACTTGCAGGATAAAATTGACAACATGAAAAATGAAATACAACCACTTGCTGAACCACCACCTTTCTTGCTTGATAAAGAGAATTACTTAACTAAGATCAAAATTCTCCAAGAAACATTAGCAAGTCAGATGGTGCATGATGCTGAAAAAGAGCTACTCAACCAGTATAGTCTTGATGCTTTTAAAAATATTTCTCCAATTACATGGAGTTATACTGACCAACATAGAAATATGACCATAGACAAGCTATTTACAGATTTGGAAATTGTGGATGCTGTTGATGTGAAAATTGGAAATACATTTTCCTTGAAAGAGACAGTATTTCCTGTGTTATTAGAACAAAGTGAGGAGATAGGGTCAAGAGTTATTATTGTGCAAGGTGTTGCAGGGGCTGGAAAGACATCCCTATGTAAGTTCCTCATTCATCTTTGGACAACTTGTCAAAGACATGTCAGTCAGAAAGCTGTTGATTTACTAATCTATATACAGTGCAAATATGTTACTACATCTTCTATATCATCATACTTGAAAATCATTTTGCCCAAGACATTCAAGTGCATTGATATGGATGATATCATTCCTTTGATGCAGGAATCAAGGGTGATGTTCTTGGTGGATGGCTATGATGAAGCTCGCACTGAGGCCAAGGATCTTTTAGATGATATTCTCAAATTTTTACCAGAAAGTAAAATGATCATAACTTCAAGGCCACAGTGGGTACCAAAACTTAAATCTAAAGTTAACCAGATTTCCTCATGTTGCATGGTAGTACTCAGTTTGACAGGCTTCAAGAATGACAAACGGAATGAATTTATTCAAAAACTCTTTGATGTTACACTAGGGGTAAATCAACAGCAAAGTTGTAACCAGTTTTTTGCTTACCTAAATAAACTGGGAGAACAGCTTGAGGCACTTACACAGTTGCCATTGACTTTAACACTTTTAGTTATGTTATGGATAGATGACTGCAAGAATGCTATGGAAGCAAAGACCATTACACAGCTCTATAGAAAACTCATAGATTTTATGCTGAAGAGACTCAGTTCCAAGCTAAACATTTCTGATCACGAACAATGCCGGGATTGGATGTTAACCCTGGGAGAAATAGCATGGGTTAATCTTAAAAAAAATCAGCATTACCTAGATAAAAGAAATGTAACTAAACTTAAAAGAAAAGCAGACAACTTGCATATTGATGGCATGGCAGCAATTTCAACATTCTTACATTGTGATATCCAGATTTGCCTTACTGATTCTCATGAGTTTTGGACTTTTGCACACAACTGTCAACAAGAATTCCTAGCAGCTGAATTTATTGTTGAAGATATGATAGAGAATGATAAATCACTCAAAGATATTCTAGGATTTCATGGAGGTGATGGAGAAGACAAGAAGCTACAGAGATTAATCCCAGTAATAGAATTTATAACTGGTTTACTATCACAGGAAAATGAGATAACAAAAGAAAGGGCAAGTGAAATTATTCATATAGGTTTAGTACAGACACCATGGTCTTTTGTTGCAATGAGTCGTATAGTTCAAGATATGTTAGAGACAAATGTAGAAGCTAAAAAAATCCTCAAAAACATGTTTAAAGGACAAACATTACCAGATTTTCTTGATGGCTATGACCCACAGAGTGTAAAGTGGGTCCTTGAGAACACATCCTTAGGCATCCCTTCTTGTATTCGACTGAGAAACTCTGTTACTGCTGTACTCAAGATGGAACCTTTATTACAGCTACTAAATAAGAAATCTTGTCATCCTGAGATTATCATATCCATTGATTATGTTAAAAGTACCGAAAAGGCAATAGAATTTGTGAGGAATCTTAAAGAGCCATTAGGGACATTCATTCTGCTGACATGGAACTCTCACTCACTCATTGAACTCATTAAAAATTGGCCATGGGTTCAATCCTTGCATTTGTCTTTTCCTTACGAAGTTTTCCCTCTTCTGTGGTGGGAACTTGTTATATGCCTGACAAAGCAAAATATTGCTGTTAATACTCTTATTTATAGCTCCAGGAACCAAGATTGTGAGAAATTAATTGAGGAGGTAGCAAAATCTCTAAGCCTAACTTGCAAGACTGATGAATCACTGGATGCTGGGGATATAATCATTTCGTGCTGAAGCATAAAAGAACTGGAAATGCTGTACTGTAAATGTAATTATATACCTATAGCAATTATGAGAGAAAGATGCTTATGTTGTCCCTTTTTCTTGTTAATTTCTTTTAAATGCTTTAAAGTTGTCAGTAGTTGTAGCATTCTGCCTTGTCTTGGAGCTTTATTTATGTTCATAGTATTATCTTATGGACTAGAGATATCTTAACAGATATTTTCTTGTATCTTCCAAAGAGGACTTATATACTGTTTCCTGCATTTCTTTATAATTTTTTTTTCCATTATATGTAACCTTGTATAGATGAAAATTAGACACACGTGGTTTTTCAATACAAATACTAGGACATAATTTGAAGACAGTAGAACTATGTACAAAAGATGAGGTATTGATAAAGCCACTGGATGGTAAAATGTCTACATAAAGATACCCAGATGTTGCATATGTGTCTAATTTTCATCTTGTCGGTATTTTATACTATTCATGTACAATTTGTCAGCCGCTGCAACATCATGGAATCTTGGTTCAGAGGACATCTCCACAACCTTCTTCACTTCTACTAACCCGTCCCTTGGGTATGACCTACTTCCATTGGGGAATCCTGCCTACCAGTGACATTGCCTTCATCTGCTATCTGTCCCCTTTTCACCTTACACCTGTATATAAGCGCCAGCCCTCTTACCTGTGCTCCAGACTCTTCACGACTACGGTGCTCTTCACACTATTTCAAGGCTGGGGGACTGATTACCTCAACTTTTGTACATAGTTCTACTGTCTTCATATTATGTCCTAGAATTTGTATTGATAAAGCCATGGTGAAACATCTACAATAAGGATACAGTGGAACCTCGGCTTGCGAACGCCCCACCATGTGAACTTTTCAGGATACAAACCGTCGTTCAGTCGATTTTTTGCTTCTGGATACGAACAAAATTTCAGGATGCGTCCTTCCCCCTCAAGGGAGGTTCCTTAAATAAATAAATAAATAAATAAATAAAGTATTTATTTCTTTGCAAAGGTTACAGTGTGTGTTTACATATCATAATATGATTGGAGCAAAGAAAGCCACTATCATTATTATTACTATTACAGTATATTGTACAGTGGACCTCCGGATACTGTAGTCATCGGATTTCATAATATTCGGTAATTGTAACGTTTTTTTCGCCAAAATATTGGCTCAGTGATCATAATTTGGCTCGGTAATAGTCATTCATCCCAAACGCCTACGAGCAGCCCCTAGCGCCCCCACACACTATTCCACACCATTCACAGTCAGTCTGGCATTGTTTATCAGCGAGTGACCGTCACCCCACGCGTTCATATGATACATTTCATAATATTCCATTCTTTTTAGTGCTTGCAACTGCTAAATAAGTCACCACGGGCCCAAAGAAAGCTAGTGCCAGCCCTTTGGTAAAGGGCTGAGGGAGAGGGGAGAATGTGCCTTCTTCAGTGATTCTACAATATGTTACGATACTAAAGCAGCAGGAGTTGATAAAGGCTATAGCGCCAGCCAGCGATAAAGTGTAGCATTAACAGTGTAGCAAGTAAGTTAAGCGATTAATCGATAGAAAAAGGACAGCACGAAACTAACTCCCCTCTCTCACATGTAGGTCTACCAGCTTTCTCCTGCTAGATTTGAAGCCGCTAAAATTTTGGGGTATTAACCCTTTGACTGTTTTGGTTGTATATATGTCTTACGAGCCACTGTTTCGGACGTATACACCTACCATATGACTTATGACCGAGCTTGGTTCTGACCAACCGATCGTAAGTCAAAATGGACTTAAGTCGAACCTTACTAGTGAATATCAACATCACAGTTATTGTAATGATTTGATTTTATTGTTTTATTGTGGTACAGTATTTCATTTTTTACTTACTTTTTATGCTGTTGGTACTATATTTTATACTGTAAGGTTAAGGAGAAACACTGTGTACAACACAAACAGTTGTTTATTTCCCAGAACATTTGCATAGAAAACATGGTCGTAAGTCGAGTGGTCGTATGTTGAGCAGGTCGTAAGTTGGATGGTAGGTGTATATACTCAAAAATTCTAGCGGCTTCAAATCAAGCAGGAGAAAGCTGGTAGGCCCACATATGAGAGAATGGGTCTGTGTGGTCAGTGTGCGCTGTATAAAAAAAAATCCTGCAGCATGCAGTGCATAATGAGAAAAAAAAACTCCAACCGTGTTTTTGGATTAAAACGCCGACTTTGAGGTGTATTTTCGTATAGTATTTATGGTTGTATTCTCATTTTCGTGGTCTCATTTGATAGAATGGAAAACATATTACAGAAATAGAGATGATTTTTATTAGTTTCATGATGAAAACGACCTTGAAATTGAGCTCAAAGTAGTGGAAATGTTTGATTTTTGCCAATGTTCAAGAGTAAACAAATCACGCCATGCGTCCAATACACTTCAACTGGTGAGTCTAATATTCTTTCACAAGTGCACTGATATTATTTATACCATTTTTACAATAATGCAGTAGTCTGCATAACAGTAAATCTTCTATTTTTTGTGTGAATAAAAAATCAAAATAGAAAGCAAGAGTAATATAAGAGGGGCCTAAAGACGTGACTAATGAACAGAGAAAAATCTTATTTTAGTGCCAGAAATGTCTGCATTATTTATTCTGGACCCTATTTTGAAATTGACAACTTTTTTATTTTGCATGAAATTGGCCAAATTGCCAATTTCTGACCACTTTATTGGGTAGTTGAAATCGGTAAATTGGTGGTTTCTTGTACTCAATCAATAGAACAAATGGAGTTCTAAAGAAATAGCTATGAGTTTGGTCGACTGGAACAATGGAATTTGCCGAAAATAGGGCTCAAAAGTCGGTGAAATTGCTGATGCATATATATCGCCGAGATCACTAACTTCACGAGAGCGTAATTCCGTAAGTTTTCCATCATATTAAATACTTTTGGTGTCATTACCATCGGGAAAAGATTTTCTATCATTTCATAAGAAAAACTATTTTTTTTTTTTTTAAATTTTGCGACAAAAGGATTTGGGGCTGCGACAGTCAAAGGGTTAATAAGTCACCAACACTGGCTCATAAGACATATCTATACGGAACCAACAGTGAAAGGTTTAAGACATTATTAAACTGTCTTAAGTATTCTTGAGATTATAACGCATAATACGTTATACGTATTAAAGTTATATTTTACAAAGTTTTTTGATCTCAATTATACTAAAATAGAATCTTTACAAAAAATATTAAGTTATATCATTTTATATAATTTCTTATTACGGTTTTCCATGGGTATATTTCTTACTGAAAATCCCCTAGACTCATGCCAAATACAGTGGTCCCTCGGTTTTCGTGCATCTCCAAACTCGAACATTTATGTAAGTGAATAACAAAAAAGGCACAATACCGTGACTGGACGTCGTCGTAAGCTCCTCTCTTTTATATGTGCGGGTTGTGTGTGTATTTATGTAAGTGTATTTCATAAGTGCTGTTGCAAGTGTATTTTTGGGGGTCTGAAATAGACTAACCTACGTGACATTATTTCTTAAGGAAGTAAATTCTTTCGGTAATGGCACTTGAGCAGCATTCTGGAACAAATTTTCGGCGAAAACCGAGGGACCACTGTACTTTACAAATCCTATGGCATATCGTAATACTTGTCAATTTTAATGCTCACCATTTCCTCTGGGAGGGGGATTCTCACTGTGGCCCTCATGGAATTCAGTTGGAGGCTTTTCTCACTTCTCTCTCCCTCCGTGTTTTAAATACAGATACAGTGGACCCCTGGAAATCAAACATTCTTCGTTCCAGAATGCTGTTCAAGTACTGTTACTGAACGAATTTATTCCCATAAGGAATAATGTAAATTAGAATAGTCCATTTCATACCCCCAAAAATACACTTACAAAAGCACTTACAATAATAAACTTACATAATAGGTCAAGTTGGGAGGCGTTCGATTTCCGGGGGTCCACTGTATTCCCACCCATTTTCATCCTCATAATCTCTCTTGCATCGAACTCTCAGCTTGCTCTTCCTCAACTGCACTAGACTTTACCTTGTCTGTCCTCCTGAACTTGCATGACAGCAATCATTTTCCAATCATCCTTACTTCTCATTCATACTCACCACCTCCTCGCAGCCCACGCTGGCAATTTGATCGAGCGAATTGGGCTCTTTACTTACGTCAAACTGCTTTTAGTGAGGATATTTTTATGTCCTCCATTGATGAGTTGTTACACCTCTTCTCGACCTCAGTTTTAACCGCAGCTTCACATTCTATACCCCAAACCTCGGGCAGGCATTCTCAGAGGTGCGTGCTTTGGTGGTCTCCTGCCTGTGCTCGTGTGATACGTTTGAAATGCACTGCATGGGGCAGATATCAGTACAATAGGACCACAGAGCGCCTCCTTGATTTTAAGCAGATGAGAGCAGCCGTCCGCCGTGTCATCCGTGAAGCTAATCACACTTGTTGATGGGATTATGTTTCTACCATAAGTACGGAAACTGAGTGGAAAATACACTCCCAACCCGGCTCCCGTCCTTCGGGATACCATTGTCACTATAGCTAACCTTCTTGACGTTGCCACCAAATTTGGTCATCATCTTGTCCGTATCTCCCAGGGGCTCCATCTCTGCCCCTCGTTTCTTTCCTCCAAATCTGCCAGAGTCTGAGCCCTTAGACTTTTCTTCTAGCAGAGAAGAGACTTACAATGTGCCTATTACGCTTCTGGAATTAGTCAACACTCTCCGCTTGCCGATCATCGGCAGCTGGGCCAGACGCTATTCATATCGGTATGCTCCAGCATTTACATCCGTCAGCCCTTGCGGCCCCCTTACATCTCTCGAATCGTATTTGGTCACAAGGAGTTCTGCCCCATCTGTGGAGATCTGCCATTGTACTACCTTTTCGTAAACCAGGTACTTTGGGACTTGATGCCTCCCACTATCGTCCCATTGCTCTTACCAGTACGGTTTGCAAGATGTTGGAACATCTTGTAAATAGAAGTTTGGTGTGGTATTTAGAGACATAATAAGTCTCCACTACTCAATATGACTTTTGTAAGAGCCATTCTACTATTGACCCCTTACTCCGTTTAGATACATATGTACATATGCCTTTGCCAATAACCACTCGGTTATCGCCATCTTTTTTGATCTTGAGAAGGCATATGACAACTTGGAGATGTAACATCTTGACCCAAGCCCACTCCTTAGGCCTCCGAGGCAATCTACCATTTTTCCTTAAGAACTTCTTATCCGAGAGATATTTCTGTGTTCGGGTTAATATGCTTTCCCCAGACTTTGTCCATGCTGAAGGTGTCCCCCAGGGATGTGTCCTAAGTACCACACTTTTTCTTCTTGCTATAAATGATCTGGCATCTATTCTTCCATCTAATATTTGGTCATCACTATGTTGATGATTTTGCTATAGCTTGTGCAGGCGCTGACTGTCGCCTCATTGCAGTTTCTCTCCAGCATGCAGTCATCCATGTTTCCAATTGGGCCACTGCTCGTGGATTTAAATTTTCTAGTACTAAAACATATCAAATTACTTTCACTAGACGTTCTATTGTCCCTGATAATCCTTTGTATACCTGTATGGTTCGAGTATCCCAGAACGTGATACTGTCAGGTTTTTTGGCCTTCTGATTGACTGTCGGTTATCCTGGAAACCTCACATTACCTCCTTGAAGGCAACTTGTCATAGCCAGCTGAACCTCCTTATAATCCACACTCATCTTTCATGGGGGCTGATCGTAGAACTCTTTGTTGACTGCATTCTGCCCTAATTTTATTGAAACTAGATTATGGCGACCAGATATATTCAGCAGCCTCTCCTGCAACTCTTTCTAGCCTTAATCCAATCAATCACCAGGGACTACGTTTATACTTCAGTGCTTTTTGCTCTTCACCTGTTAAGAGCCTCTATGCAGAGGCGAATATTTCATCCTTGACTGATCACCATGATGCTCATTACCTCCGCTATTTTGTTCGCTCTCATGACCTCCGCAATCCTTCCATATACATATAGGATAATAACGGAAGTTAGTAGAAGTTCCTTATTTGTTCACCACCTGTTTACTCCGTCCCTTTTCTCTTCGTCTACATTCGCTCGTCTTCTCTTCAGTTACCACCTTTCTATGTTCATGTAGCATCTAACTTTTCCCTTTCCCCTTGGGAAGTTCCGATGGTTCATGTCTGTTCTTCCCAACTGCCATGCGTGAAAGCCCAAATACCTACGGTTGCTTCTTGCTCTCTTATTCTTAATCATTTCCAGTCTCATTTTCATGCCATCGCAGTATACACTGATGGCTCCAAGTCTTCTGACGGTGTCAGATTTGCAGCAGTTTCCAGACAGTGTTATATGAGGGTATTTATTAGCCTCGGCTAGCATTTTTACAGCTGAATTGTATGCAATTCTTGTAGCACTTATCCGTATTTCATGTATGGTTGTGTTGCCATTTGTGGTTGTTTCAAACTCCCTTAGTGCTTTGCAGGCTATGCGAAAATTTGATTCCCCTCATTCCCTGGTTCTTTGTATCCAACTTTGGTTATGCCGTATCACTAGCAAGCACAAAGATTTTGTTTTTTTCTGGGTCCCTGGTCATGTTGACATACAGGGCAATGAACAAGTAGACACTGCTGTGCCATCAGCAGTACATGACCTCCCAGTTTCATATATAGAGGTGCTCCATTCACAGACTACTTTGCTATGATTTCTACTCTTCTTCGCAACCGTTGGCATCAACGTTGGTCTGATCTGCTACATAACAAATTGCATTCTATTAAACCAAGTATAGGTTTCTGGCCTTCTTCTTGTCATCGATGTCGAGGTTGGGAGACTACACTCTTCCATCTTCGCATCGGCCACACTCGTCTTACTCACCGTTATCTCATGGAGAGGTGCCCTGTTCCACTCTGTGAGAATTGTCACGTTCCAGTTTCTGTTAGCCATATTTTGTTGGACTGCCCATTCTGTCAGCGAGCATGCAGAATTTACCTCCGAAGTTGTCACTGCTCTAATGCCCTTACTTTATCTTCACTTCTTGCTGATGGACCCTTCTTTAACCCAGACTCTCTTGTTGACTTTTTGACAGCAACTGATTTACTGCACAAACTTTGATGATGATGCCTCTAGCACTCCTCACAGCCCTTTCTACTTCTCCCTCTTGCTACCCTCTACCCCTGCACTATCCCCTGCCCTGCTGCACTACATGATCTAATAATAATCCCTCTCCCTCTTGGAATGTAATGGAATGTTTTTGTTTAGCCAGGGGGACTTTCTTATTATTAAGAACTTTTTTTTGTTGTTAACACATTGGACATTTCCCACCAAGGCAGGGTGCCCCGAAAAACAAAAACTTTCATCATTCACTCCATCACTGTCTTGCCAGAGGCATGCTTACACTACAATTATAAAACTGCAACATTAACACCCCTTTCACTCCTTCAGAGTTCAGGCACTGTGCTTACCATCTCCAGGACTCAAGTCCAGCCTGCCAGTTTCCCTGAATCCCTTCATAAATGTTACCTTGCTCACACTGCAACATCACGTCAAGTCCTAAAAACCATTTGTCTCCATTCGCTCCTATCTAACACGCTCATGCATGCTTGCTGGAAGTCCAAGCCCCTCGCTCACAAAACCTCTTTTACCCCCTCCCTCCAACCTTTCCTATGCTGAACCCTACCCCACCTTCTCTCCAATACAGATTTATACACTCAGTCATTCTATTTTGTTCCAGCCTCTGAACATGTCCAAACCATCTCAGTAACCCCTCCTCAGCCCTCTGAATAATAGTTTTGGTAATCCCGCACCTCCTAATCTCCAAACTATGGATTCTCTGCATTATATTCACACCACGCATTGCCCTCAGACATGACATCTCTACTGCCTCCATCCTTCTCCTTGTTGCAACATTCATCACCCATGCTTCACACCCATATAAGAGTGTTGGCATAACTATACTCTTATACATTCCCCTCTTTGCTTTCATGGCTAATGTTCTTTGTCACCACAGACTCCTCAGTGCACCACTCGCCTTTTTTTTCTTGTCAATAGACCCATCTGCTGACACGTCCACTCCCAGATACTATCTGTACACATCCACCTCTCAGCAGTATTTTCATTTGCTTTCTCACAAATATTTTATTACTTTAGCATACTGTACTTGATTGGCTTCAAATTTTCAAGGCTTCTGTAAAGTATGTTGGGCAAAATTCATGGGATTGTTTGCATGCGTGGATGCCCTATGCCCATTGTTACATAGGCCATTCCTAAACTTTTCTTTCTTCTGTCAACACGTCGGCCGTTTCCCACCGAGGCAGGGTGACCCAAAAGGAAAAACGAAAGTTTATCCTTTTACATTTAGTATAGTAATATACTATACAGGAGAAGGGGTTACTAGCCCCTTGCTCCCGGCATTTTAGTCGCCTCTTATGACACGCATGGCTTACGGAGGAAGAATTCTGTTCCACTTCCCCATGGAGATCCTAAACTTTTGTTTCCATGTATTGGCTTCAAAATTTCAACACTCGTGTATTCTACTTAGGTGCAGGTTGGCATATTTAATCGTTTACCGTCTCATACGTAGATCTACATTATTGATGTCAGGGTCGCTTACATAGATCTATGTTCTGAGATCAGCTCCCTGTGATAAGCTGTGACTAGTAAAATAGTATAAAAAACCTGCCCCACATAGTGCATAAAATCAGGCCCAAAGTAGAGGAAATATTAAATTTTGACTTATACACCTGGTTTGTTTTATTGTTTTTTCTAGGTCTTATTCAATTATTGGAACATTGTAAACTATGTCCAATCATTCCTGGTTATATTTTATCCAAGAAATAAGGTTAATCTTCGATTTTTTGTGTGTGATGACAAATTCAAAATGTTCAAAGTATATATTTTTTTAATTTTGTGTAAAATTGGCCAAATTACCAATTTGTGGTATATGGTAGTACAGATTGATGAATGGGTGGTTTCTTGTGCTCAATCGATAGAATGTAAGGCATACTAGTGAAATTGCTAAGTATTTGGTCGAACTGAGCAATGGAATTGCCCTCAAAGTGGGAAAAATTGCTGATGCATAAATTCTGCAAGTTTTCCATCAAAAAAAGATTATTATTTTTTAACCGACAATGTAAGCGTTTTGAAATTTGGAGGTCCCGACAGTGAAAGGGTTATTAGAGTATGTAGATACAATTTTTCCACTTTTAATCTTGAAATGGTGTAATATTTATTATTTTACCTTACTGCATTATTTTGCCTTGATGCTGGTGAAGGGTCTCTTAGATTAAATTTGATTTATTTTTTCTTTAAATTTGGAAAAATCTGAGTACAATATGAGATTTCTGAATAAGAAATACTTTGCATACTGTGGGCTTTCAGAGTGATGATGATAATGACAGTGTGTGGGTTACAGTATTTTATTGAGGTGTTTTGTCTACCAGGTACTATCAATTCGTGAATTGATAAAGCCCCAGGTTGACAAAACCTCTTCTTAAATAAGATATATTTTTGTTATGTTGTTATACCGTAATTTGTCTTAAAATAAAATTATTATTGTTGTTATTAATAGGATTGCATCCACTGACTTATACTACATATTTTAACTTGTCACTTTTATATAGTCAACAGAGCTTCAGGTATATGTTCCTTGTCTCATAATGTGCCTTTGTAATCTTGTTTAACTAATACTGTACTACGTACTAGGATGGGTATAAGGTGAATAATTATCAAAAATATATAAGCATATTCATATACTGTAGTTTTTGTCTCCTTTAGGTACAGGTGGTTTATTTAAATTATGATCATAACTAGGGCTAATATATATTTTGTGAACCCCCTTCATGGGGAAGTCCCAAGTTATGGTGATTGGGCTCTTGATCCAAGGAATTAGACCTCTGTTTCCTTCCTTGGATCAAATCTGAATACCCATCACACCTCTCCTCCTCTCTCCATTCGGCCTCTCCACTGGGTATTACAAACACGTGTAGTCGTGTCATGCACATCTGGCTGTAGCATGATAACTTAGGAACAAGCAAAAAGGCAGCAGAGAGAGTAATGTTTGTATTTCCTTCACCAAATAATCTGGTATGTATAATATATGCAGCCTATGTACAATATACAGCTATGTACAGTGAGGGAAATGCAGTCACAAGACACTGAGAACCGTAACGACCAGACATGAAGGTAGGTCTGCCAAGGATGATTCACGAGTGTACCACATCACATTGGTTTACAACTTTGGTGGGCTTCCTTGTGATTGGCTGGTTGGACCAAGGTACTGGTATAATGATGGGGCCCCTACTCATTAAACCCTTAGCACCTGGTTCACTAGTCGGGAGGCATGCCTATATGGGTGTGTAACATATGCCTAATATAATGTAACATACTCTTAGCATGCCACATTGGGAAAAAAATTTCCCTTGTGAAACTCAGCTCTTAAGCAAAAGGAAGAGCGATCTTTCTCAGGACCATTGCAACATGGGCTTCAGTGGTGGGGCTGTTGTGAAATGGGAGTTTGGTTGGCGATGCTTTGGGTACCCCTCCAGTGTCCACAGGGGACTGCCTTGTGGCATTGGCAAAGCATTTGAGACATGGTGACCAGAGTAGGATGTGTATTGTCTGTATGCAATATAGAATAGGCAGACAACCTTTCCCATATTCACTCTTGGATCTAGGGTGGCAGCCAAAGGTGTACGACTCCTGGAATTTTCAATCCCCCTCTATTTTTGACCATGTCTGACTCCGTTGATTCTGGAGGTGAACTTCTGGTGTGCTGTAGATTCTGGTATTCCGGGTAGGGTAGGGGCAGTTTCCATGGACCATCAGCACTGCCAGCTGCACAGGGTGATCTTTTTTTTTTTTTTTTTTTTTCTTTCTTTCTTTTTGTTTATCCATGCCTCCCAAGCCCCTGATCTCTGCAGCACCCTTGCCTGACCCGTCATGCTCACAGACCTTCCTCAGAACTCAGTATCATTTTCAGGCAACACAGTGTTGCCTGACTGGTACCAGCATTCACCCTGATCCTAAGTCCCTTTGATACCTCTAATCTTCATTTTACTTTGACCATGCTCCCTGCTTCTCTCAAGACTTCGCATCTATTTTTGGGTCATTTGAGCATCACAGAACAGGATGACTTGCAGCAATCTTCGAATCATATTCTAACAACTGTGCTACCTGGAAACTTCTTTTCCTACGATATGAATTTTAACGACAGTTACCTAACTGACCATGGCATTGGCAAAGCACTTGAGACATGGTGACCAGAGTAGGATGTGTATTGTCTGTATGCAATATAGAATAGGCAGACAACCTTTCCCATATTCACTCTTGATGCCCCAGTCCACATACACAAACATTCCTTCCATAATTTGAGCTGTGGTGTAGTCTTCATCCTGCACACTATAATACAGCAAGAATTTTTACAATGTGTCCCAGAAATTCATAAGCAAACTCAGCTCCCAACTATCTCTCTCACCAAATGGAAACTTGTGTGTGCCCTGCTCAAGGCTGGAGATGCTAAATAAGCAATATAACCAAACAGACCTTCGATTGCCAAGACCTATAGAGGGACAGCACTGTATGACCTTTGTGGGTTTAGCGCAGAGTTTTATTATATAGAGGGACAATGCTTGCAGGTACGAGAACTGTGAAAAACACCAACAGAGCAGACAATGTGCTTTGGCTACCTGGCCAAATACAGTGGACCCTCGGTTAACGAATACCCCGGAAATCGTGCAATTATGTAAGTATAATTTTGTAAGTTCTTGTGGAAGTGTATTTTTGGGGGTCTGAAATAGACTAACCTACGTGAAATTTTTCCTTAAGGGAGTAAATTCGTTCGGTAATGGCACTTGAGCAGACTTCAGGAGTGAAGTTTTTACGAAACTCGGGGGTCCACTGTATTGCTGATCACTGGCAGAATGCCCAGTCTATGGTGCAGCTGATCATAATCCATTATGAGAAAGCAAGATACTTGAAGAAAAAGTGTCATTCACTATGGCAAAGACTTGTCTTTGTACCCTAAGGAGGCTACCATAGATGTCCAACTAGAGCTACCTAATGCCCACAGCACATTGCCAAAATTTCACCCACTATCACCCATGTGCTGTGCTGTATGACCCCTGTGGTTTAGAGCTTCTTTTTGATTATACTGTAATAATAATAATCACCCCTGTGCTCAGCCCTTATGACATGTTCCAGTGTTCAACCTAGTGCACAATCCGTGTTCATCCCTTTTCATCACCCTTTTTTTCCCACATTGTCCTCTTCCATTTCACATGTTTCTCCACTTGCACAGCCTTTCCCAGCTGGGCCCTCAACTCTTCCTCCTAAACATTAGACTCGAAACTCCACCAGTCATCTAAACTCCCTACCAACCAATTTTTCCTTCATGCTTAACTCTTCGTGTGCGTAATGCCCCTTGACTCTTGCATCCTGACAGTTGTAGCAATACATCCACTCCTACACATGGTCACGCCCCCCACCCCTATGTCCCCACTCAGATTCCTTTATCCCAGGAGACCACAATCCCTTTTTCTGCCTCTTCTTATCTTGGCAGCTGACACTGTCTTTGCTATCCACTCCATCTCCTGCCACCACTTGTGTCACTACCACTTCCTTAACACCAGAAACTATTGAATAATAATAAAACCCCTACGGGTTTATCATTTCCTAATAACAAAAGACCATAAGAAAGGAACTCGGCAGCAGGCCTGCTGGCCCATGTTAGGCAGGTCAAACTCATCCACTCATTTATTTGTCTACCCTATTCTTAAAGCTACTCAATGTTTTCGCTTCAGTGACACTCATCCACAACTATTTTCAAACCAGTGTTTACCTGTATCTTTTCAAAATATTTTTTTCAACTAACAAATTGCTGAGAGTTCTGTCTTACATACAGAAAACAATGAGAAATATTAAGCACTAATTTTAATGGATAAATGAACATTTTTATATCAGTTTTACCTTTATTGGCTGTATAACCCTTGTGGTTTAGCGCTTCTTTTGATTATAATAATAATTTACCTTTATTGAAGACTCTTGTTGGCGTATGGAAGACGGGGAGAGGGAGAGGTTATCTCTACCACCATCACTACCACCCTCTACCATCATCACTACCACCCTCTACCATCATCACTACCACCCTCTACCACCATCACTTCACCCTCTACCACCATTACTACCACCCTCTACCACCATCACTACCACCATCACTACCACCCTCTACCACCATCACTACCACCCTCTACCACCATCACTACCACCCTCGACCACCATCACTACCACCCTCTACCACCATCACTACCACCCTCTACCACCATCACTACCACCCTCTACCACCATCACTACCACCCTCTACCACCATCACTACCACCCTCTACCACCATCACTACCACCCTCTACCACCATCACTATCACCCTCTACCACCATCACTACCACCCTCTATCACCCTCTACCACCATCACTACCACCCACTACCACCATCACTACCACCTCTACTGTTGTTTTGGCTTTAGATTTCTGCTAACTAGAACTCCTAAATCTTTTTTGCTTTCAGAGCAATTGAGATCTAACATATTCAGTTTATAAGCGCCCTGGTTGTTATTTTCTAAAGTTTAGAACCTTAGTTGTCTACATTAAACTTCATCTCCTATGTCTCCGACCACTGCAACAACTTATCCAGATCTTCCTGTAGCGCTCTAGTATATTATATTGCTGTATAACCCTTGTGGTTTAGCGCTTCTTTTGATTATAATAATAATATAATAATAATATTTTTTTTTCGTTGCAAGTTACAAGTATACATAGTTATTGGTAGTTACAATTATAAAACTGTAATGCAAGGAGAGCCACTGGCATGCCATGGCATTAGGGGCAGCTTATTCTAAAGACTTATTCACTAAGTACTTAATACTTGAGAAATTGATTAAGTTTATTCTAGTTATATATTATTTCAAATTACAATATGATTATACATACTATTAAACAGACAATACTAGAGAAATTGGTTGAGTTTATTCTAGTTGTATATTTTATTTCAAGTTACAATTTGTTGATGCTATACTAGTAAAATAACAATACTAGAGAAATTTATTGAGTTTCTTCTAGTTATATATTTTATTTCAAATTAACAAAATGATACTATACATGTACTAATTAAAATGACAATATGATGATATGAAATTGCAACAAGTGTTAAGGAGGATGACAATATAAAACTGAGATTATCTTAAGCAAAATAACATTGGGTTTGAAAGTTTGTTACAGTATGAGTATTTAGTATAGGGTGAGTAGGTGATTTTTGAGAAGTCTTGAATTGATTTTCCGACAAGGTTAACTTAATATTTACTGGTAATGAATTCCAGATTCTGGGGCCCTTTATGTGCATATAATTTTTACATTGGTTAGTATGGACTCGGGGTATGTCAAATAGTGATCTGTGTCTTGTGTCGTGGTCGTGGGACGTATTAAAGTTGTTGAGGAGAATTTTTGAGCGGAGGGTTGATATTAGCATGTAGAGTTTTATGTATGTAGAAGGCACATGAATAGGTATAAATATTTTTTACGGTGAGTAGTTTTAGTTTTGAATATAGGTGGAGTATGCTGTCTAGAGTGGGAATTTATCATCCTGACTGCAGCCTTTTGCTGGGTTATGAGTGGTCTAAGGTGATTTAATGTTGTTGAGCCCCATGCACAGATTCCATAGGTGAGATAAGGGTAGATAAGAGAATGATAGTGCAATGAGAGCAGGTTGTGGCACATAATAGCGTATCTTTGATAATATACCTACTCTCTTTGAGATTTTCTTGGAAATTTGTTGTATGTGTGTTTGGAATTTAAGACTACTGTCAAGGTGGATTCCTAGGAATTTTCCCCCTCTTTAAGGGGGCTCCTTCACGAGGTAAAGAGGCTATCGGTCTGAGGAATTGGACCTTTTGGTCTTCTTCCTCAGACCGAACCACTACCCCCAATCCCCCCTCCCTTTTCCCATCTTCCCCATCCTCCCTTTTCCCTTTCCTCCTCCCCCTCCTCATCCCTCCCTTATTTCCTTCCCAGTTTTACCCTGGGAGCTTCTCTCCTCAGGCATTCTAGTTCCTAGGTAGGGGGAAGGGTATCGTAGTCCATCCCATTCCGTTGAGGTCCTTGGCAGTGGTGTAGTTTGCCGTGGAATCTGGATCGCCTGGGGATGTCCCGATCCCTCTCCGGTCACCCGGGGGGTGGCCTTGGGTATCTTTCGGGCGACGGGTGTATCTCTGGAGGCCACCTTTCGGATTCCAGGGGTGGTGGCCGAAGGCGGTATGCTTTGTGGCGGATATCCGGCCGCCCTTTCTTTGTCCGCCGAGATGGCTCGGTGGATGTGAGGTTGCTATCCCGGATTGCTGGTTTACTGGCATGAAGGGTAGGGTATGGCACAGGTTCCATGCTGCATCTGCACCACTTGCGGTGTTGAGGTTCTCTTGGGCACGGAGAGGGATTTACGCTCCCTTTCATTCCTCCTAGGAGCTATTCCTCCACGTTCCCCCCTTTTTTTTATTCTTTTTTTTTTTTTTTTTTCCTTTCTTTTTTTTTTCTTAAAAATAAAAAGAAAGAAGTAACCTAACCATGGCTGACCCAATCCATGAACCCACTACCCCGGGCCCCTTCCTGATACCGCACCCA
>WNWK01012305.1:0-60206 GCA_009830355.1 Cherax destructor | reverse complement strand
TCCCCCTTCTTTAGCTCTAACTCTCTGATACTCCTGACTTAATCCCATTTATTTCTCCCCACTGAAACTCGCCTCCCCCCTTCAGCTTTTTTTTGCTTAATGCCAGGACATCCAACTTCTTTCATTCATAACTTCAGCAAAAACCCTTTTCTTAGCATCCACACTACATCCCCCACGTTCAAACACCCCCAATTTTATAAAGTTTTTTTTTCTTTTTTAGTAAATGAAACAGGGAGAAGGGGTTACTAGCCCATTGCCCCCGGATTTTAGTAAAATTTTCCCGACACGCATGGCTTACGGAGGAAAGATTTTTTTTTCCACTTCCTCATTTACAATAGAGGAAATAAAGAACAAGGTTATTAAGAAAAAGAAAAACCTAGATGTGTGTATGTATATATATGCATGTGCATCCCTTGGTAGTGTGACCAATTTAAAGAGAAGTAGCTAGATATCCTGTTATCCAGCGTGTTTATGAGATAGAAAAAAAGACACCAGCAATCCTACTATCATGTAAAACAGTTTCAGGTTTCTGTTTCACAGTCACCTGGCAGGACGGTAGTACCTCCCTGGGTGGTTGCTGTCAAAAAAAAAAAAAAATGAAAATTGTCTAGAAGTGACAACAAATGTACAGTGGCCCCTTGACTATCGGTCATAATCCGTTCCAGGAGCTAGACATTAACTCAAATTACTCGAAACTCGAAACCTTATTTCCCATAAGAAATAATGTAAATACAGTTGTCCCTCGAGTAGCGGTGATTCCGTATAGCGGTGAATTCGTAACGAGCGCTTTTTTCGGTAAATATTTCCCTGTAGAGGCCATTCCCTCGTGTAGCGGTCCGTACCAGACCTGTCCGCTTTCTCACAGGATGCCAGTCTAGCGTTGTTTAACATTGAGAGAACATTACCCAGCGTGCTCTTTCAAACATTCACAATACTTTTGTTGTGTTTATTGGTGGTTCAGTGATTATCACTGTGAAATAAATCACCATGGATCCAAAGAAGCTTCCTAGTGGCACCCCTGTGGTAAAGAGAGTGAGAAACAAAATCGAACTAAAGAAGGAGATACGTAGTTGAAAAGTATGAGAGTGGTATACGTGTGAGTGAGCTTGCCAGGATGTACAAGAAAACACATCTACTATCACCACTATCCTGGCAAAGAGAAATGAAATCAAGGAAGCTAATGTTGAAAAAGGGGTTGATATGTTAAAGAAAAATAGATCGAAAACAGTGGATGAGGTTGAAAAGTTGTTGGGGGTGTGGATCAATGAAAACAGATAGCGGGTGATAGTATTTCCACGGCGATAATTTGTGAAAAGGCAAAGAAGTTGCACGCAGATCTTGTCAAGACAATGCCTGGAACCAGTGGTGAGGCGAGAGATTTTAAAGCCAGCAAAGGCTGGTTTGAGAGGTTTAAGAAATGTAGTGGCATACACAGTGTTGTGAGACATGGTGAGGCAGCCAGCTCAGACAAACGGGCAGCTGAAAAGTTTGTGCAGGAATTCCAGGGGTTCTTAGACACTGAAAATTCGAACCCCAACAAGTGTTTAATTGTGATGAAACAGGCCTGTTTTGGAAGAAAATGCCCAACAGGACCTTCATTACTCAGGAGGAAAAGGCACTGCTAGGACATAAGCCTATGAAAGACAGGCTAACTCTTATGCTTCGTGCCAATGCCAGTGGTGATATTAAAGTGAAGCCTTTACTGGTGTATCACGCAAAATCCCAGAGCCTTCAAGAAACACAATGTTAACAGGAATAATTTGTGTGTGTATTGGAAGGCTAACACTAATGCATGGGTCACTAAGGACTTTTTCGTGGAATGGTTGACTGGAGTGTTTGGCCCTAGTGTGAAGAAATACTTCCTGGAAAAGAAATTGGGACTCAAGTGCCTCTTGGTACTGGACAATGCTCCTGCTCATCCTCACAACTTGGAAGACTATTTGTCTGATGAGTTCAATTTCATCACAGTGAAGTTCTTGCCTCCTAACACCACTCCTCTCATCCAGCCCATGGACCAGCAGGTCATTGCAAACTTCAGAAGCTGTACACCAAAGCAGTGTTTCAGAAGTGCTTTGATGTGACCTCAGACACTGCATTGACCCTAAGAGAGTTCTGGAAAGATCACTTCAATATCGTGCATTGCATAGGCCTTATAGGTAAGGCTTGGGAGGGAGTGACTTCCAGGACTTTGAACTCTGCTTGGAGACCACTGAGGCTGGATTGTGTTGAAAAGAGGGATTTTGAAGGATTTGAGGCTGGCCCTGACCCTGATGACCCTGTGCCTGTTGTGGAAGATATTGTGGCATTGGGGAACAGCCTGGGGTTGGAGGTGAGTGGTGAGGATGTGGAAGAGTTGGTGGAGGAGCACAGGGTAGACCTAACCACTGAAGAGCTGAGAGAGCTTCATCAGGAACAGCAACAGATGACACTTAAAGAAATTGATTCAGAGGACGAGGCTGGACAGGGTGAGGTAGTAACTTCTTCAGAGATTAAGGAAATTTGTTCTATGTGGACTAAGATGCAGACATTTGTTGAAAAACACCACCCTGAGCAAGCTGAAGCAAACCACATCTACAACATGTTCAGTGACAGAATCTTGCCCCACTTCAGAGTCGCCAGAAATAGAGGACTCTGGACAGTTATTTTTCAAGTCAGGGATCCAGTGACTCTCAAGCTGGTCCTAGTGGCATTAAAAGAAAAAGAAGGAAGTAACCCTAGATAAGGACTTGTTACCTGAAGTCTTTATGGAGGGGATTTCCTTCAAACACTAACACCCTTCCCCTGTCCTCCCTATCTTCCAGATGCCTGCAACTCTCTTCAATAAAGGTAAGTAAATGTTATTTATTATTTTGTTGTTGTATTTATTATTTATTATGTACGTATTTATAATTACATATGTGTTAATAATGTTGTTTTGTGTATGTAGAACTATAATTAAAATGTATTTTTGTGAATATTTTTGGGTGGAACGGATTAATTGTATTTACATTATTTCTTATGGGAAAAAAGGTTTCGAATACGAGCAATTCGTGTTAAGGCCTAGCTCCTGGAACGGATTATGACCGCTAGTCGAGGGACCACTGTACAATTAATCCGTTTCAGACACCCAAAAATATTCACAAAAAATTAGTTTTGTAAAGATTAACTATACTTTTACATACACAAACTAACATTGACACAAAATAATAATAAATACATAAATACAGTCATCCCTTGGTTTTCGCTTGTCCCAGTTTTCGCCGATTTTGGTTTTCGCCGATTTTGGTTTTCGCCGACTTTTTTCAGGGAAAATTTGTCTTAGTTTTCGCCGATTGTTTTAGTTTTCGCCGACCGTATGGGACCTGTCCACCAGTGCCGCGCACATACAAAGGCCGTAGGCCCGCCACCCACGCACATTGTCACGCAGTCTAGCATTGTTTACGCTTGAGTGAACATCACCCCAGGAGTTTATACAAAACATTTATTAACAATTCATTGTTTTTGGGCCTTGATTATTGTGTGTGACTACTAAATAAGCTACCATGGGCCCAAAGAAAGCTCCTAGTGCCACTTCTTTGGTAAAGAAAGTGAGGAACACTGTAGAAATGAAGAAACAATAGAAAAATATGATAGTGAAAGTGAGAAACATGATGGAGTTTAAGAGTGTAGCAGGCATGCAGGGAGTGTAGCATGCATGCAGGGAGTGTAGCATGCATGCAGGGAGTGTAGCAGGCATGCAGGGAGTGTAGCATGTATGCAGGGAGTGTAGCATGTATGCAGGGAGTGTAACAGGTATGCAGGGAGTGTAGCAGGTATGCAGGGGTGTAGCATGTATGTAGGGAGTGTAGCATGTATGTAGGGAGTGTAGCAGGCAGGGAGGGAGTGTAGCAGGCAGGGAGGGAGGTAGCAGGCAGGGAGGGAGGTAGCAGGCAGGGAGGGAGTGTAGCAGGCAGGGAGGGAGTGTAGCAGGCAGGGAGGGAGTGTAGCAGGCATGCAGGGAGTGTAGCATGCATGCAGGGAGTGTAGCATGCATGCAGGGAGTGTAGCAGGAATGCAGGGAGTGTAGCATGTATGCAGGAGTGTAGCATGTATGCAGGGAGTGTAACAGGTATGCAGGGAGTGTAGCAGGTATGCAGGGAGTGTAGCATGTATGTAGGGAGTGTAGCATGTATGTAGGGAGTGTAGCAGGCAGGGAGGGAGTGTAGCAGGCAGGGAGGGAGTGTAGCAGGCAGGGAGGGAGTGTAGCAGGCAGGGAGGGAGTGTAGCAGGCAGGGAGGGAGTGTAGCAGGCAGGGAGGGAGTGTAGCAGGCAGGGAGGGAGTGTAGCAGGCATGCAGGGAGTGTAACATGTATGCAGGGAGTGTAGCATGTATGCAGGGAGTGTAGCATGTATGCAGGGAGTGTAGCAGGTATGCAGGGAGTGTAGCAGGTATGCAGGGAGTGTAGCATGTATGTAGGGAGTGTAGCATGTATGCAGGGAGTGTAGCAGGTAGGGAGGGAGTGTAGCAGGCAGGGAGGGAGTGTAGCAGGCAGGGAGGGAGTGTAGCAGGCAGGGAGGGAGTGTAGCAGGCATGCAGGGAAGTGACCCCGGATAAGGACTTGGTACCTAGAGTCCTTATGGAGGGGGATTCCCCTTCCAAAAATTAGGGTCTCTTCCCTCTCCCATCTTCCCTCTCTCCCATCCAGCAACATCAGTCTTCAATAAAGGTAAGTGCCACATTCAGTTCATTCATTTGTGCATGTAAATCTATCTTTAAGGCCCCCAAAATTTTTTTTTCCAAACTTCTGGGTTTCTGAAACGGATTAATTGAATTTCCATTATTTCTTATGGGGAAAATAGTTTTGGTTTTCGCCGATTTTGGTTTTAGCCGATCCATCTGGAACGGATTAAAACCGAAAACCGAGGGATGACTGTAATAAATAACCTAATAATAAATAACATTTACTTACCTTTATTGAAGAGAGTTGCTGGCATCTGGAAGATTGATCCACACCCCCAACAACTTTTCAACATCATCCACTGTTTTCGATCTACAGTGGACCCTTGGTTAACGAAAGGTCCCGTTAACAAAAGCTTCGGAAACCGAAAGCTTTTTTCGTAATCGGTTAGCGAAAAATTCCTCGGTTACTGAAAGGTATTAGACGTGTCCGCCTGCTCCGCGCAAGCGCAAGACGCCAGTGAAGCGTTGTTTACCATTGAGAGAACATTACCTAGCGCGCTCTTTCAAAGATTCACAATATATTTGGTGTCTTTTTTGGTGGTTTAGTTATTGTCACTGTGAAATAAGTCACCATGGGTACAAAGAAGCTTCCTAGTGGCACCCCTGTGGTAAAGAGAGTGAGGAACACCATCGAACTGAAGAAGGAAATCATAGAAAAATATGAGTGGTGTACGTTTGAGTGATCTTGCCAGGATGTACAAGAAAACTCCATCTACTATCGGCACTATCCTGGCACAGAGAAATGAGATCAAGGAAGCTAATGTTGCAAAAGGGGTTAATTTGTTAACGAAACAAAGATCGAAAAAAGTGGATGAGGTTGAGAAGTTGTTGTTGGTGTGGATCCATGAAAAACAGAGAGCAGGTGATAGTATTTTTATGGTGATAATTTGTGAAAAGGCAAGGAAGTTGCACGCAGATCTTGTGAAGACAATGCCTGCAACCAGTGGTGAGGAGAGTGATTTTAAAGCCAGCAAAGGCTGGTTTGAGAAGTTTAAGAAACATAGTGGCATACACAATGTTGTGAGGCATGGTGAGGCAGCCAGCTCAGACAAACGTGCAGCTGAAAAATTTGTGCTGGAATTCAAGGGGTTCATAGAGGCTGAACAATTCCTCCCCCAACAAGTGTTTAATTGTGATGAAACAGGCCTGTTTTGGAAGAAAATGCCCAACAGGACCTACATTACTCAGGAGGAAAAGGCACAGCCAGGACACAAGCCTATGAAAGACAGGCTAACTCTTATGATGTGTGCCAATGCCAGTGATGATTTTAAAGTGAAGCCTTTACTGGTGCATCACACAGAAAATCCCAGACCCTTCAGGAAACACAGTGTTGACAAGAATAAATTGTGTGTGCATTGGAAAGCTAACACCAAGGCATGGGTCACTACGGAGATTTTCAAGGAATGGTTGACTGGAGTGTTTGGCCCTAGTGTGAAGAAATACCTGAAGGAAAAGAAATTGCCACTCAAGTGCCTCCTGGTACTGGACAATGCTCCTGCTCATCCTCAAAACTTGCAAGAGTTGTTGCCTGACAACTTAAATTTCATCAGAGTGAAGCTCTTGCCTCCTAATACCACTCCTCTCATCCAGCCCATGGACCAGCAGGTCATTTCCAACTTCAAGAAACTGTACACCAAAGCACTGTTTCAGAGGTGCTTTAATATGACCAATGACTCTGAATTGACCCTAAGAGAGTTCTGGAAAGAACACCTCAATATCGTGCATTCCATAGGCCTTATAGGTAAGGCTTGGGAGGAAGTGACTTACAGGACTCTGAACTCTGCTTGGAGACCACTGTGGCCGGATTGTGTCCAAGAGAGGAATTTTGAAGGATTTGAGGCTGACCCTGACGACCCTGTGCCTGTTGTGGAAGATGTTGTGGAAGATATTGTGGCATTGGGGAACAGCCTGGGGTTGGAGTTGAGTGGTGAGGATGTGGAAGAGTTGGTGGAGGAGCACAGGGTAGAGCTAACAACTGAAGAGCTGCAAGAGCTTCATCTGGAACAGCAACAGACCACAGCTGAGGTTATTGCTTCAAAGGAGGAGGGTGAGAGACAGAAGGAGGTGCCTTCTTCAGTGCTTAAGGAGATGTGTACAAAGTGGAATGAGTTGCAGACATTTGTTGAAAGATACCACCCTGAGCAAGTTGAAATGAGCCTTCTGTGCAACCACTTCAGTGACAGAGCCATGTTGTACTTCAGAAAAGTGTTGAAGAGTCGCCAGAAACGGAGGACTCTGGACAGTCACTTCACCAGGCAGGGGTCTAGTGACTCTCAAGCTGGTCCTAGTGGCATTAAAAGACCAAGAAGGGAAGTAACCCCAGAGAGGGACTTGTTACCTGAAGTCCTTTTGGAGGGGGATTCCCCTTCCAACCATTAACACCCTGCTCCTGTCAGCAACTCTACCTTCCAGTTGCCTGCAACTCTTCAATAAAGGTAAGTAATTTTTTTTTTTTTTTGAGTGATTATATTTTTGTGGAACGAATTAATTGTATTTACATTATTTCTTATGGGAAATAAGGTTTCGGATTACGAAAGATTCAAATTAAGTAATAGCTCCTGGACCGGATTAATTTCGTTAATCGAGGGTCCACTATATTTTTCTTTAACATATCAACACCTTTTGCAACATTAGCTTCCTTGATTTCTTTTCTCTTTGCCAGGATAGAGGTGATAGTAGTTGTGTTTTTGTTGTACATCCTGGCAAGCTCACCCACATGTACGCCACTCTCATATTTTTCTACAATCTCCTTCTTCACTTCGATGGTGTTCCTCACTTTCTTTACCACAGGGGTGCCACTAGGAAGCTTCTTTGGACCCATGGTGACTTATTTCACAGTGACAATCACTGAACCAGCAATAAACACAACAAATTTATTGTGAATGTTTGAAAGAGCACACTGGGGAATGTTCTCTCAATGGTAAACAACGCTAGACTGGCGTCCTGCGCGGCGAGGTGCGCAAGCGCGGACAGGTCTGGTATGGACCGATACACGAGGGAAACATTGACTGAAAAAGCGCTCGAAACTGATATTTGGAATCACCGAAACACGAGGGACCACTGTACTACTGTTATGGTATGCGTCACTATTATATTGTATTATTATTATTATTATTATTATTTTAGGGAACTGGAGCACAGATCCAATTTCCTAGATGAAAAGCCCCTCACCACATACATACTAATAATATTAATAATAATAATAATAATTAAAACAATAATAATACAATATACGTAATAGTAATACGTAATAATATAATATGTAATAACAGTAATGAGAAATTCAGAAGGCTGCCAGTAGTTGGCGCCACGATCAGCAAAACATTGGTAACCACTACTACTTTTCACCTGTCTAGACTTAACCCTTTGACTGTTTCGGTCGTATATATACGTCTTACGAGCCAATGTGTTTGACGTATTAAAAAGCATAAATTCTAACGGCTTCAAATCAAGCAAGAGAAAGCTGGTAGGCCCACATGTGAGAAAATTTGTCTCCATGGTCAGTGTGCGCAGTATAAAAAAATCGGGAGCCAGTGGTGCATTGTGGGAATGCCATTTCAGTAGTCCATGTTCAGCATGCCTAGCGGTAAGAAATATCTGTCTCTAGCGAATCTGGGACTTATCTCTTCCCCAGTGATAGCTCTAACACAGATGGAAGTGTGTCTGAAGATGAATTTCATGGTTTTAAGGAGTTTGTGACCGAAAACAATGCCCAGGATTCCAGAAGGAAGGAAGAAAAAAGAAAAAGAAAGTAGGTAGGTAAGTAGATAGGTAAGTAGATAGGTAAGTAGATAGGTAAGTAGATAGGTAAGTAAGTAGGTAAGTAAGTAGGTAGGTAAGTAAGTAGGTAAGTAGGTAGGTAAGTAATTAAGTAGGTAGGTAAGTAAGTAACTTATGTGGCCTGTGAGACCAAAGTAAGGTGCAATGTATATATATATATATATACACTCTGTTATGGGGCTATAGGACCCAACATGTATTGATGTATTTAAGTAACAATTACTCATGAATACCTAATTATATTGAATTAATCACAATTGCTGCTTAAATGTCAAAAGGGTAGGCCACTCTTAAGACTAAGAAGAAAGCTGAGTTAAGCCTGATTTTCTCAATATAATAGGTTGTAGTATACACACACACATACATTTAAATAAGTAGTTTGTAAAGTTGTAATTCTCTTTGTAAAGTAATAAGATATAGGAGAAAAACAATTATTGCAGGTGCATGTGGAATTGTGCAAGACGGCCATCTTTTGTTTTGGTTGGGTATATGGGAGTAGCCTGGCTGGCTCTCTCTCACTCTCCAAGATGGCTTCAAGCTGATCAAGCTAGTAGTATAGACTGGCTCTTTCTTATATCTTTCTGGGCAGAATATGTGTGCCAGAGGTAAAAGTTATACTATAAAGTGATGCAACCATCATACCCTGTGATTTACAGTGTGTCAAGACACTGAGGGTTGGAGTCATGTTGAGGAAGGGGGTGTTAATTGTGGCAGGTGGGCCATGTGGCTTGGAGATGCTGGGGACATGTTGTTATGATTAACCCTTTGAGGGTCCAAGGCCATTTTTGGAAGGGGTGTGCCAGTGTCCAAGAATTTTTGAAAAAAAAAAAATATTTTTTCTTACAGAATTAAAGACAATAATTTTGTGAAGGTAATGAAACAAAAAAAACAAAATCCGATCAGTACTTACCGAGATATAGAGTCGGGAAGTTGACCCAAAATGACCGGGTGGCGGCAACATCATGACTTCCACAAAGTCGCAATTTTTTTATTTTCTGTTTTTTGGCCTGTGAGACTAATATTGCATATAATGTATATATATATACACTCACTGTATTGAACACAATAACTGAACAAAAATTATTATTATAATATTGTTTACCAGTATTGTTTACAACAATAAACATGCACAAATGTTGTACAGTGGACCCCCGGTTTTCATTATTTTTTTCGTTCCAGAATGCTGTTCAACTGCCATTACCAAACGAATTTATTCCCATAAGGAATAATGTAAAGTAGACTAGTCCTTTTATTTTTTATTATTTTATTATTAACACATCGGCCGATTCCCACCAAGGCAGGGTGGCCCGAAAAAGAAAAACTTTCGTCATCATTCACTCCATCACTGTCTTACCAGAGAGGTGCTTTACACTACAGTTATAAAACTGCAACATTAACACCCCTCCTTCAGAGTGCAGACACTGTACTTCCCATCTCCAGGACTCAAGTCCAGCCTGCCGGTTTCCCTGAATCCCTTCATAAATATTACTTTGCTCACACTCCAACAGCACGTCAAGTATTAAAAACCATTTGTCTCCATTCACTCCTATCAAATATGCACACGCATGCTTGCTGGAAATCCAAGCCCCTCGCACACAAAACCTCTTTTACCCCCTCCCTCCAACCTTTCCTAGGCCGACCCCTACCCTGCCTTCCCTCCACTACAGATTTATACACTCTCGAGGTCATTCTGTTTCATTCCATTCTCTCTACATGTCCGAACCACCTCAACAACCCCTCCTCAGCCCTCTGGATAATAGTTTTGGTAATCCCGCACCTCCTCCTAATTTCCAAACTCCGAATTCTCTGCATTATATTCACACCACACATTGACCTCAGACATGACATCTCCACTGCCTCCAGCCTTCTCCTTGTTGCGACATTCATCACCCGTGCTTCACACCCATATAAGAGTGTTGGTATAACTATACTCTCATACATTCCCCTCTTAACTTCCATGGACAAAGTTCTTTGTCTCCACAGACTCCCAAGTGCACCACTCACCCTTTTCCCCTCATCAATTCTATGATTCACCTCATCCTTCATAGACCCATCTGCTGACATGTCCACTCCCAAATATCTGAATACATTCACCTCCTCCATACTCTCTCCCTCCAATCTGATATCCAATCTTTCGTCACCTAATCTTTTTGTTATCCTCATCACCTTACTCTTTCCTATATTCACTTTCAATTTTCTTCTTTTACATACCTTACCAAATTCATCCACCAACCTCTGCAACTTCTCTTCAGAATCTCCCAAAAGCACAGTGTCATCAGCAAAAAGCAACTGTGACAACTCCCACTTTGTATTTGATTCTTTGTCTTTTAACCCCACACCTCTTGCCAAGACCCTCGCATTCACTTCTCTTACAACCCCATCTATAAATATATTGAACAAACACGGTGACATCACACATCCCTGTCTAAGGCCTACTTTTACCGGGAAATAATCTCCGTCTCTCCTACACACACTAACCTGAGCCTCACTATCCTCATAAAAGCTCTTCATTGCTTTCAGTAACCTACCTCCTATTCCATACACCTGCAACATCTGCCACATTGCTCCCCTACCCACCCTATCATACGCCTTTTCCAAATCCATAAATGCCACAAAAACCTCTTTACCCTTATCCAAATACTGTTCACCTATATGTTTTACTGCAAACACTTGGTCTACACACCCACTACCTTTCCTAAATCCACCTTGTTCATCTGCTATTCTGCTCTCCGTCTTACTCTTAATTCTTTCAATAATAACTCTACCATACACTTTACCTGGTATACTCAACAGACTTATTCCCCTATAATTTTTGCACTCTCTTTTGTCCCCTTTGCCTTTATACAAAGGAACAATACACGCTCTCTGCCAGTCCCTAGGTACCTTACCCTCTTCCATACATGTATTAAATAATAGCACCAACCACTCCAAAACAATATCTCCGCCTGCTTTTAACATTTCTACCTTTATCCCATCAATCCCAGCTGCCTTACCCCCTTTCATTCTACTCACTGCCTCACAAACTTCCCCCACACTCACAACTGGTTCTTCCGCACTCCTACAAGATGTTATTCCTCCTTTCCCTATACACAAAATCACAGCTTCCCTGTCTTCATCAACATAGTCATAGTCCTTCATCATAGTCCTTTTAGACCCCCAAAAATACACTTACAAAAGCATTTACAAAAATGTACTTACATAAAAGGGCGAGTTTGGAGCATCATGAACACCGGGGGTCCACTGTATATTACTAATGTTCTATTATATATTTACATATGTACAGTCACTGGACATGTTTCTAGAACTGCTGAAGCCTGTGGAAGTCCTTGAAACAAGATATCATGCACAGTGGTATCTTACATTCCTCGCACATAAACCGAGTGTCTTTGCGTCTTTGTTGCCTTCGTTTTATTTGTGCACAGACAACACATCTCTTCTGAGCCCATTTCTTCTTAGTTGCAGGAAGCTGTACTAGGAAGTGATCACTTTCCCTCCTTAAACGCTTGGGTATTTCCTGAGGAGTTCGAGGACGGTTTTGTATAGCAGGTGTTGTTACCTGGTACTTTATTATTAGTTGTCTGACGACAGACAAACAAAATTCACCATACGGTGGTCTGTTGCCGGTCTTTATTTAGTAATTATATGCATTTATTTCTCAGCTGTCGTATCTGAGCTCCTCTGCAAAGACAGTGATTATGTATGAGTGTGGTGAAAGTGTTGAATGATGATGAAAGTATTTTCTTTTTGGGGATTTTCTTTCTTTTTGGGTCACCCTGCCTCGGTGGGAGACGGCCGACTTGTTGAAAAAAAAAAAAAAAAAAAAATGCATTGACCCTCCATGGGGAAGTGGAACAGAATTCTTCCTCCGTAAGCCATGCGTGTCATAAGAGGCGACTAAAATGCCGGGAGCAAGGGGCTAGTAACCCCTTCTCCTGTATATATTACTAAATGTAAAAGGAGAAACTTTCGTTTTTCCTTTTGGGCCACCCTGTCTCGGTGGGAAACGGCCGATGTGTTGAAAGAAGAAGAATGCATTGACCATTGAAATGTCCATGAGATGGAAGAAAAGTTTCATGTACCACTTGTAACTCTTACGAACACAATCGACAGAGCCAATCTGCATGTCACATTTGTCAACCAAACTCATGTTTTGTGTATAGTCAATCACTGTTACTGGTTTTACAATACGTTCATTAGTCACTAGATCCACCTTGCTACTATCTTTCATTTCGTTAGGGTGAATGGTTGTCAACAATGTGACATCTTGTTTGTCATGCCACCGTAATGCTATGATGTCATTGGCAGCAAACACCTGCACCTCATCACCACGAGTACCTGCGTTGAACCTGGGCATATGTTTACGATTAGAACGCACTGTGCCACACACATCTGTCATGTTCACTCGCAAGAAATCACTGAGTAAAGGGCTTGTGTACCAGTTATCAGTATATAATGTATGCCCTTTACCAAAGTATGGTACCATCATTGTTCTCACTACGTCACCTGAGATACCCAGTAACATCCTGGTATCTTTCAATGTTTTACTTCCCGTGTATACAATTATATCCAATACCAGGCCACTCTCACAGTCACAGAGTACAAACAGTTTTATACCAAAGCGTTTCCTCTTGCTCGGTATATACTACTGCTTGAATGACAGTCTACCTTTGAACAAAATCAAAGACTCGTCAATTACAAGATTCTTGAATGGATAAAAGTACATGTTGAACTTTTGTTTCAGATGCATAAAAACATTTCTTATCTTGTATAACCTGTCATTTCTGTCAGACCTGGTTTTGTCAGAGAAGTGCAACATACGTAACAGTAAGATAAACCTGTTCACTGGGATGATTTCACTGAAGACCGTGTTATTGCTACTCTTGCCTTACTTCTTTCAGGTCTAGTGCAGTAGAATGGTAGCGTAGGAGAAGAGATACGGCCGTAGACTAGACGCTGTTTATTACTGGAGAGGTGTAGGTATACACGGGTGCAGAGTGTGAGAGGGGACCGGGAGCCAGCTAGGGTAGAACCAGCTTCAATGAGGTAGGCCGCAGGAGTGAGAAAGAAACATGGCAGGCCAGCCTGACCTTGATAGGTTTAGAGGGCAGTACCGGAGTGCCACGTAATTTGAAAGGGACTAAGTATAGGCTGCTTACAACCGGGGTACAAATTAGCCGATCTGTGGACCAGTATGCTTTTATATTATGCTTATAGACATGAGGCATAAGCATAATTGTTGCAAAAAACAAATGCATTTCAGCCACAGTTGTCTCTTTCCACTGGTGTAGTGTTGACTGTGGTGATATGAGCGTTTTTGCTATGGTATACTCAAAATACTTGTTACTTTCCCTGACAATAGTTTCCATCAAGGGCTGGTCAAAGAATAGTTCAAAGAATTCCAGTTCATTTGCATTGTTTCCAATGGAACAAGTTGGTAGGATTCCACTTTGAGAGTAGTCAAACTGATGGGGATTGGGAACAAAATTGGGATTTTGCTGCCAATCCCAGATGCGGTTTGCTGGTGGATACTGGACATTATAAGCTGGTTGTGGTGTGGTAGTGGATGACGCTCCACTTTGTCCTGGTTCTGATGAGTCAGCAGCGTGGGTCCCAGCATTGGCTGGTTCGTCATGCGTGGCCCTGGCACTACTACTACTACTACCACCACCACTATCACCACCATTACCACCACCACCTACTGATGCCTGTGACCTATCCATACAAAGTGTAGCCACATCATCCTCACTTTCACTGTCTATTCCTGGTGTAGGACCACGGGATGTACTCCGGGATGTACTCCTGGATGTACTCTGTCCCCTTTGAACTGCATAGGGAACACTACATGAGCACATGCTGCGGCGTATGTACTGACTCTTCACTGGAGAATATGATTCATCACTATCACTACTCGAATGGTCATCAAGAGCAATAAAATCAATGTCCACGTCACTATCATCACCATTACTCAAGTCTGAGCCCTAGCCACGCGAAAATATTAGTTTTCTCTTGGTCCTAGGTACCATTGAACATGACTGAGAGGCGCCGCCACCAGCCGAGGTAGAAGGTTGGGGATCATCAGGATTTTCCTCACTATTTTCGATATCCTGATCATTTCTTTCGGTCACAACTCGATCAAAACCATAGAATTCCTCTTCCTTTCCACTTCCTTTCCACTTCCATCAAGGCATGGTGAACAAAGCTTACTGAGGTGGCGTTCCCACAATGCCATGCGGGCGCCTAGATTTTTTGTTTATGGCGCACACTCACCATGCAGACCCATTCTCTTAGATGTAGGCCTTTCAGCCTTCTCACGCTAAATTTGAGGCCGCTAGAATTTAGGCGTAGTACTACGGTTTGGACCCAGAACTCAAAGCCGTAAAACTACGGCGCGGACCCTGAAAGGGTTAAGACTTGTATATTTTTGTATACAGTGATACCTCGATTAACGATATTTTTTTTCATTCCAGAATGCTGTTCAAGTGCCATTACTAAATGAATTTATCCCCATTAGGAATAATGTAAAATAGACTAGTCCTTTTAGACCCCAAAAATACACTTACAAAAGCATTTAAAAAAATAAACTTACATAAAAGGGCGAGTTTGGGGACCAGCATTAACCGAGGTACCACTGTATATATCTCTCTGAATATATCCCCTATTTTTTGTAATAGTGGTTTAACCCTTTCAGGGTCCGTGCCGTAGTTCTACGGCTTTGAGTTCAGGGTCCAAACCGTAGTTCTACGTCATGAGCTCAACTCACTCAGATAAGCTTTGAGTGGTAAATTTGGGCCTAGTTATGAGAGAATACATCTATGTGGTAAGTGTGCACCACATAAAACAAATCCTGCAGCACACAGTGCATAATGAGAGAAAAAAAACTGAAACCCGTAATTTTCGATTAAAACGACGACTTTGCAGTGTTGTTTCGTATATTTTTTATAGTTATATTTGCGATTTCTTGGTCTCATTTGATAGAATGGAAGATATATTACAGATATAGAGATGATTTTGATTGGTTTTAGTACAGTGGACCCTCGGTTAGCGGCCGTAATCCGTTCTAGGAGCTAGGCCTTTAACCGAAATGGTCTTTAACCGAATTAATATTCCCCATAAGAATTAATATAAATGCAATTAATCCGTTCCAGACAAAAATATTCACAAAACAATAATTTTTTTAACAATTAAATTGGTATTACATACCTTTATTGAAGACTAATGCTGGCTTCTGGAAGATAAGGAGGAGGAAATATGGAGGATGCCACACACATCAGTCCACTAACACCCAGGTTGCCACCCACATCAGTCCACTATCACCCAGGACGCCATCCACACCAGTCCACTAACACTCAGGATACCACCTACACAAGTCCACTAACACCCAGGATGTCACCCACATGAATCAACTAATACCCAGGATGCCACCCACACCAGTACACTAAAACCCAGGATGCCACCCACACCAGTCCACTAACACCCAGGATGCCACCCACACCAGTCTGAACTTGCAGCCTCACCATGCCTTACAACACTGTGTATGCCACTGTGCTTCTTAAATCTTTCAAACCAGCCTTTGCTGGCCCTAAATTCACTACCAGCAGCACTTGTTCCAGGAGTTTTCTTCACAAGATCTTCATGCAAATGCCTTGCCTTCTCACAAATAACAGACTCCACTACACTGTCTCCCACTATTTGTTTTTCTTTAATCCACAATGATAATAACTTTTCAATTTGTTCCATTATTGGTGACCTTTGTTTCGTAAGCACATTTACTCCTTTGACAACATCAGCCTCCTTGATCTGTTCTTTCTTTGACAGGATGGTTGTAATTGTTGATTTATTTTTCCCAAACATCCTCGCAAGTTCAAGCACCCGCATACCACTCTCATATTTCTCAATCACTTCTCTTAAAAAACAAAACAATTTTTTTTTTTTTCAAAATATTCGGGGCAGTACGCAGGTGAACGTATATCTACGTGTGGACAGTTTAAGGGTTAAAGGTTAACTATAGTTTTACATACACAAAACACATAACAACAACACATAATAACACACAATAAATTTACATTTAAAATAACATTTACTTACTTTTATTTAAGAGACTTGCTGGAATCTGGAAGATAGGGAGGAGGAGTGAGGGAGGGCTTAGTGTTTGGAAGGGGAATCCCCCGCCAAAAGGACTTAAGGTAACAAGTCCCTCTCTGGGGTTACTTCCCTTCTTTGTCTCTTAATGCCACTAGGACCAGCTTGAGAGTCACTGGACCCCTGTCTCACAAAATAACTGTCCACAGTCCTCTGTTTCTGGCACCTCTTAAACATGTTCCTGAAGTGCAATATGGCTCTGTCACTGAACTTGTTGCAGAGACGGCTTATTTCAGCTTGCTCAGGGTGGTACAGTGGACCCTCGGAAGTCGAACACTCCCAACTCGCCCTATTATGTAAGTTTATTATTGTAAGTGCTTTTATAGGTGTATTTTTGGGGGTCTGAAATGGACTAATCTAATTCTGGAATGAAGAATGTTTGATTTCTGGGGTCCACTGTATTTTTTAAATTCCTGCACCTTATTCCACATTGAACAAATTTCCTTAATCTCTGAAGAAGGCACCTCCAGTCTGTCTTCCTCCTCCTGTGAATCAGTTTCCTCTATTCTGGTCTGATGCTGTTCCAGATGAAGCTCTTGCAGCTCTTCAGTGGTTAGCTCTACCCTGTAGTCCTCCACCAACTCTTCCACATCCTCGCCACTCACTTCCAACCCCAGGGACTTGCCCAATGCCACAATACCTTCCACAACAGGCAGAGGGTCGTCAGGGTCAGCCTCAAACCCTTCAAAATCCCTCTGTTCGACACAACCTGGCCACAATTGTCTCCAAGCAGAGTTCAAAGTCCTGGAAGTCATTCCCTCTCAAGCCTTACCTATAAGGCTTATGCAGTTGTAGATACTGAAGTGATTCCTCCAGAACTCTCTTAGGGTCAACTCAGTGTCTGAGGTAATTTCAAAGCTCTTTTGAAACACTGCTTTTGTGTAGAGTTTTTTGAAGTTAGAAATGACCTGCTGGTTAATGGGCTGGATGAGAGGAGTGGTGTTAGGAGGCAAGAACTTCACTTATAAAACTGAACTCATCAGACAAAAAGTCTGCCAAGTTGTGAGGATGAGCAGGAGCATTGTCCAGTACCAGGAGGCACTTGAGTCCCAATTTCTTTTCATGTAGGTATTTTTTCATACTGGGGCCAAACACTTGATGGACCCACTCTATGAAAATTTGTTTCGTGACCCATGCCTTATTGTTAGCCTTCCAAAACACACAATTTACTCTTGGTGACATTGTGTTTCTTGAACACTCAGGGATTTTCAGAGTGATACACCAGTAAAGGCTTCACTTTAAAATCCCCACTAGCATTATTACACAACTTGAGAGTTAGCCTGTCTTTCATAGGCTTGTTTCCTGGCAGTGCCTTTTCCTTCTGAGTAATGTAGGTCCTCTTTGGCATTTTCTTCCAAAAGAGGCCTGTTTTATCACAATTAAACACTTGTTGGGGTTTGAATTTGTCAGTGTCTACAAACCCCTTAAATTCAGTCACAAACTTTTCAGCAGTACGTTTGTCTGAACTGGCTGCCTCACCATGCCTTACAACACTGTGTATGCCACTACTTTTCCTAAATCTGTCAAACCAGCCTTTGCTGGCCTTAAAATCACTCACATCAGAACTGGTTCCAGGCATTTTCTTGACAAGATCTGCATGCAACTGCGTTCCCTTTTCACAAGTTATCGCCATGGAAACACTATCACCTGCTATCTGTTTTTCGTTGATCCACACCACCAACAACTTCTCAACCTCATCCACTGTTTTTTATCTATTTTTGGCAAACATTTTAAAACCTTTTGCAACATCACCTTCCTTGAGTTCTTTTCTCTTTGCCAGGATAGAGGTGATAGTAGATTTGTTTTTGTTGTACATCCTGGCAAGCTCCCCCACACGTTCACCACTCTCATATTTTTCTACTATCTCCTTCTTCAGTTCAATGGTGCTCCTCACTTTCTTTACCACATGGGTGCCACTAGGAAGCTTCTTTGGACTCATGGTGACTTATTTCACAGTGACAATCACTAAACAAGCAATAAACACAATAAATTTATTGTGAAATGTTTGAATGAGCGCACTGGTTAATGTTCACTCAATGGTAAACAAAGCTAGACTAGCTCACGACGCCTGCGTGGGGAGGCGCGCAAGCATGGACAGGCAGACAGCTCTGGTATGTGGACCAATAATTAGGGAAATGGCCGATAATCGGGGAAAAATTGGGCCGAAAATAGCGATAAAAAATCGAGCCGGCCGATAATCAGACAGGCCGATTTCCTGGGGACCAATGTCTACTGTAGTCAGGTGAGAAAGGTTGGACAAGTGTGGAGAATTTGTTTTGGACTGATGAAGCTACTGTGTGAGGAAACGTTTCTTCAATAAAGATTCCCATATGTTGCTTAAGTGTCTTAATCTTCAAGAACATAGATCAATGTTTGGACAGATAAAGGGTTCAACTGTCTTTTAACCCTTTGACTGTCGGAGACCCCTTTCTGAAACTGTCATTCTATGTCGGGAAATATTCGAAAAAAAAAATATTTTTTCTTACCAAAATGTTAGGATTATTTTGCTGATTGTTTTAAGCCTAAAACCAAATTTTTCCGATCAGTACTTACCGAGATATGGAGGCGTAAAGTTGGCAGAAAATGAGCCGCGTATGGCAACAGCGGCGAATTCCGCTGACTCTGTAAACTTCTGTTTACTTCCATTCGTAGATTTCTTGTTTTTTTCACTATTTTCTTTTTTTATGTAACTTATGTGGCCTGTGAGACTACAGTAAGGTGCAATGTATATATATACACTCGTTGTTTGCAACACAATAATTGCACAAACATTAGTATGTTTATATTGTTTACAAAACTTGTTTACGCAAACAAACAACAACAAAAAATGTTCATTACTATTGTTCTATAATATATATACAAATATACAGTCACTGGACACTTTCCTAGAACTCCTGCAGCTTGTGGAATTCTTTGAAACATGGGTATGTGCACAGTGGTACTTTACACTCCTCACACATAAAACAAGTGTCTCTGCGTGTTTGTGGGCGTTTTGTGGTATGTTTACTGACAAAACACCTCTTCTGAGCATTTTTCTTGAGAGTAGTAGCAGGCAGTTGTATGGGGTAGTGATCACCAGGCCTCAGACAAGAGGGCATGTGTTGATAATTTCTTGGGCGCTGGTCTATTGCAGGTGTTGCTCCTTGGTACTTGAATATTATTTGTCTGATGACTGACAGACAAAATTCACCATATTTAGGTTTGTTGTTGGTCTTCAACTTGTACATGTTATAAGCATTCAGCATGGAAATGTCAAGAAGATGGTAAAAGAGTTTTATGTACCACTTATAACTTTTGCGTACATAATCAGCAAACCCAATCTGCATGTCACATTTGTCCACTAAGCGCATATTGAGGTTGTAGTCCATAACATCTGCAGGTTTTAGAATGGGTTCATTGGTCTCTCTCTTCTGCCTTCCACTGTCTACCATTTCATGTCTGTGAACTGTTGTCAACAATGTGACATCACGTTTGTCTTGCCACCGAAATGCCATAATATCATTGGCAGCAAACACCTGCATTTCACTGTGCCACACACGTCTGTCATGTTCACTCGCAAGAAATCACTGAGTAAAGGTCTCGTGTACCAGTTATCACTATATAATATATGCCCCTTACCAAGATATGGTTCCATCATTGTTCTAACCACATCACCAGAGATACCCAATAACTTCGTGGTATATCTCAATGTATTACTGCCAGTGTACACAATTAGATCCAGAACCAGACCACTTTTGCAATCACACAGTACAAATAACTTTATACCAAAGCGTTTCCTCTTGCTTGGTATATACTGCTTGAACGACAGTCTACCTTTGAACAAAATCAAAGACTCATCAATAACAAGCTTCCTGAAGGGATAAAAATACATACAGCACTTTTGTTTCAGGTACATGAACACATTCCTGATCTTATATAACCTGTCGTTTCTGTCAGGCCTTGTTTTGTCAGAGAAGTGAAGCATACGCAACAGTATCAAAAAACGATTCACTGGTATAATATCACTAAAACCTGGGGTTGAAATCAGGCATTCTGTCGACCAGTATGTGGTGACAGTGTGCTTATACACATGTGGCATAAGCATTATTGTGGCAAAGAACAGGTACATCTCTGCCACAGTTGTCCTTCCACTGGTGTAGCCGTGAATTTGGTGAAAGAAATGTGTTTGCCATGGTGTACTCATAGTATATGTTGCTTTCCCTGACAATAATGTCCATCAGGGGTTCATCGAAGAATAACTGAAAGCATTCTAGTTCAGTAGCATTGTTCCCAAGTGTACACGATGGCCGTATTCCACTTTGTGCTTCATCAAAGTCATGGGGATTGGGAACAAAATTGTCACCTTGCTGCCATTCCCAGATGCGGTCTGCTGGTGCGTACTGGATATTGACAGGTGGTTGTGGTTGTGCAGGTTGTGGTTGTGCAGGTTGTGGTTGTGCAGGTTGTGGTTGTGCAGGTTGTGGTTGTGCAGGTTGTGGAAGTGTGGGGGTGGTTGATGGTCGTTGTGCTGAGTTAGCAGCGTGGGTACCAGCGTGGCCCGCTCGTGGTGGCACATGACTCGTGCCACCGCCAACACCACCACCACTACCTGCTACCCCACGCACATTACGCATACCCATTGTAACAATATCGTCATCTTCACACTCAATTCGTGGTGTAGGGTCAAGAGATGTACTCCGAGATTTACTCCTTTTCCTTGGAATAGCATATGGCACACTACCAGAATGCATGTTGCGTCGTACATACTGCCGCTTCACTGGAGAATAATCTCCCTTACTGTCGCCACTAGAACTGCTTTCAATAGCTTTGAAATCTCTGTCATCATCACTTACACTGCTCACATCAGAGTCTTCTACACGTTGAAATAGTTTCCTCTTTCGTTCTGGTACAGGTGAGTGTGAATGAGACGGCCCAGCACCAGATGTGGATGGTTGTGGGTCATCTGGGTTTTCATCACTAATTATGTTATCCTGGGCACTGCTTTCGGTCACACCCTTTTGAAAATTATGGAATTCACTTTCACTGGCACTTCCATCACTGTTAGAACTATCACTTGGGAAGAGAAGGCCTCCAATTCACCGGGGAGTGAGGTATTTCTTACCGCCTGGCATCGTGAACAAGGACTACAAACATGGCGCTCCCACAATGCACCACTGAGTCCCCGATTTTTTTCATACTGCGAACACCCACCACACACACTCATTCTCTCACATGTAGGCCTATCAGCTTTCTCCCGCTTCATTTGAAGCCGCTAGAATTTAGGCGTATAAATACGTCCGAAACATTGGCTCGTAAGAAGTGTATATACGACTGAAACAGTCAAAGGGTTAAAAATCAGTAGTCCATTTATAATATAAAAAGTAATATTAATTATTTCTGAAACAAATCTAAAAGAGATGGAGGGAGAAGGGGTTAAAGAACTTGAGTCATAGGGTCATGAACATCCATCTGGTTTGTGTGAGTGTTTCAAATTGTTGTGAGTGGAGATGAGTAGTTATTATAACTTGCTGTTGGAGTGTGAGCAACATAACATGAAGAGATTCAGATAAACCAGTTAGCCGGACTTGGGCCCTGGAAATGGGAATGATGGTGTCTCACTCGATGGGGAGTGAGGAAGTTGCAATTCAGCGAGTCATCTGAACTGTTATGTCAACTCATAATTCATTTACCTGCAAGACAGCAGTTAAATGAATTATATAATAATAATATCTTTATTTACTACAAGTACATGTACATGGTATACAGGCCTAGCTGACATCAATGACATATTACTATATAGAAAGTCCCTTGTTATGCTGAGCATTTCGGGCAGATTAGGTCAGTGTCCTAGGATGCGACTCACACCAGTCGACTAACACCCAGGTACCCATTTTACTGATGGGGAACATAGACAACTGGTGTAAAGAAACACGCCCAATGTTTCTGCCCTGGCTGGGAATCGAACCCAGGCCCTCGCCGTGTGAAGCGAGAGCTTTAGCCACCAAGCCACCTTTTTTGAGGTCATCCTAATGTGATGGGCGATGACTGGTGTGTTTAAATAACAAAAACTAGGCTTTGATTTATCATTCATCTATGGCTGTTGGAAATCCTACTTGTTAGTTGAGTACTAACTAAGTACTAGTAATGAATTATTGAAGTATAGAGGTAAGGTGGGATTTTTTTTTTAGCATCTTTCACTTCCTTCATTTCTATAATTTAATCATCACGAAGTTCTTTATTATGTCTTTCACATTTATTTTTATTTTTACATTAATATTTTTTTTTTCAGCAAGTCGGCCGTCTCCCACCGAGGCAGGGTGGCCCAAAAAGAAAGAAAATCCCAAAAAAGAAAATACTTTCATCATCATTCAACACTTTCACCACACTCATACATAATCACTGTCTTTGCAGAGGCGCTCAGATATGACAGCTGAGAATAGTCCCTCTCAGCTGTCACTATCCCAGACCCCTCCTTTAAAGTGCAGGCATTGTACTTCCCATTTCCAGGACTCAAGTCCAACTAAATCAATTAACTGGTTTCCCTGAATCCCTTCACAAAATGTTACCCTGCTCACACTCCAACAGATCGTCATGTCCCAAAAACCATTCGTCTCCATTCACTCCTATCTAACACGCTCACACATGCTTGCTGGAAGTCCAAGCCCTCGCCCACAAAACCTCCTTTACCCCTCCCTCCAACCTTTTCTAGGACGACCCGCCTTCCTTCCCTACAGATTTATACGCTCTCCAAGTCATTCTACTTTGATCCATTCTCTCTAAATGACCAAACCACCTCAACAACCCCTCTTCAGCCCCTTGACAAATACTTTTATTAACTCCACACCTTCTCCTAATTTCCACATTCCGAATTTTCTGCATAATATTTAAACCACACATTGCCCTTAGACAGGACATCTCCACTGCCTCCAGCCTCCTCCTCCTCGCTGCAGCATTTGCAACCCATGCTTCACACCCATATAAGAGTGTTGGTACCACTATACTTTCGTACATTCCCTTCTTTGTCTCCATGGATAACATTTTTTGTCTCCACAGATACCTCAACGCACCACTCACCCTTTTTCCTTCATCAATTCTATGGTTAACCTCATCCTTCATAAACCCATCCGCTGACACGTCAACTCCCAAATATCTGAAAACATTTACTTCTTCCATAATCCCTCTCTCCAATGTGATATCCAATTTTTCTTTATTTAAATCGTTTGATAAGTCATCACCTTACTCTTATCTATGTTCACTTTCAACTTTCTACCTTTACACACACTCCCAAACTCGTCCACTAACCTTTGCAACTTTTCTTTAGAATCTCCCATAAGCACAGTATCATCAGCAAAAAGTAACTGTGTCAACTCCCATTTTGCATTTAATTCCCCATAATTTAATCCCACCCCTCTCCCCAACACCCTAGCATTTACTTCTTTTACAACCCTATCTATAAATATATTAAACAACCATGGTGACATTACACATCCCTGTCAAAGACCTACTTTTACCGGGAAGTAATCTCCCTCTCTCCTACACACCCTAACCTGAGCCTCACTATCCTCATAAAAACTCTTTACAGCCTTCAGTAACTTACTACTTATTCCATACATTTGCAACATTTGCCACATTGCTCCCCTATCCACTCTATCATATGCCTTTTCTAAATCCATAAATGCAATGAAAACTTTTCTACCTTTATCTAAATACTGTTCACATATATGCTTCACTGTAAACACTTGATCTACACATCCCCTACCCACTCTAAAGCCTCCTTGCTCATCTGCAATCCTACTCTCTGTCTTACCTCTAATTCTTTCAATAATAACCCTGCCATACACTTTACCTGGTATACTTAGTAAACTTATTCCCTATAATTTTTACACTCTTTATCCCCTTCCCTTTATATAAAGGAACTATACATGCTCTATGCCAATCCCTAGGTACCTTCCCCTTTCATACATTTATTAAACAAAAATACCAACTACTCCAGCACTATATCCCCCCCCCCCTGCTTTTAACATTTCTGTCATGATCCCGTCAGTTCCAGCTGCTTTACCCCCTTTCATTCTACGTAATGCCTCACGCACCTCCCCCACACTCACATCTTGCTCTTCTTCACTCCTAAACGATGTTGTACCTCCTGGCCAGTACATGAAATTACCGCCTCCCTTTTTCATCGACATTTAAAAGTTCCTCAAAATATTCCCGCCATCTACCCAATACCTCCAGCTCCCCATCTACTAACTCCCTACTCTGTGTTTAACTGACAAATCCATTCGTTCCTAGGCTTTCTTACCTTGTTTTCTCACTCCAAAATTTTTCTTGTTTTCAGCAAAATTTTTGACAGAGCCTCTCCCATTCTTTCATCCGCTCTTCTTTTGCACTCTCTCACCACTCTCACCTTTCTTTTTACTCTCCATATACAGTGGACCCCGAGTTTCGTAAAACTTCACTCCTGAAGTCTGCTCAAGTGCCATTTCCGAACGAATTTACTCCCTTAAGGAAAAATGTCACATAGGTTAGTCTATTTCAGACCCCCAAAAATACTTTTCCACAAGCACTTACAATATTATACTTACATAAATGTACGATTTCCGGGGTTTATGAAACTCGGGGGTCCACTGTACTCTGCTCTTCTATTAACACTTCTGTTTTGTAAAAACCTCTCATAAACTACCTTTTTCTCTTTTATCACACCCTTTACTTCTTCATTCCACCACTCACTCCTCTTTCCTCCTGCACCCACCCTCCTATAGCCACAAACTTCTGCCCCACATTCTAATACTGCATTTTTAAAACTATCCCAACTCTCTTCAACCCCCCCACTACTCATACTTGCACTAGCCCACCTTTCTGCCAATAGTTGCTTATATCTCACCCTAACTTCCTCCTCCCTTAGTTTATACACTTTTACCTCTCTCTTACTTGCTGTTGCCATTTTCTTTTTGTCCCATCTACTTTTTACTCTAACTGTAGCTACAACCAAATAATGATCCGATATATCCGTTGCCCCTCTATAAACATATACATCCTGAAGCCTACCCATCAATCTTTTATCCACCAATACATAATCCAACAAACTACTTTCCTTACGTGCTATATCATACGTTGTATATTTATTTATCCTCTTTTTCATAAAATATGTATTACTTATTACCAAACCTCTTTCTACACATAGCTCAATTAATGGTTCCTCATTTACATTTACCCCTGGCACCCAAAATTTACCTACTACTCCCTCCACAACATTTTTCCCCACTTTAGCATTAACCCTTTGACTGTTTTGGATGTATATATACGTCTTACGAGCCAATGTTTTGGACGTATTTATACGCCTAAATTCTAGCGGCCTCAAATCAAGCAGGAGAAAGCTGGTTGGCCCACATGTGAGAGAATGGGTCTGTGTGGTCAGTGTGCGCAGTATAAAAAAAATCCTGCAGCAAGCAGTACATAATGAGAAAAAAAAACTTCGACCGTGTTTTTTAATTAAAACGCCGTCTTTGAGGTGTATTTTCGTATAGTATTTATGGTTGTATTCTCTTTTTCATTGTCTCATTTGATAGAATAGAAAACATATTACAGGAATAGAGATGATTTTGATTAGTTTCATGATGTAAATGATCTTGAAATTGAGCTCAAAGTAGCGGAAATGTTCGATTTTTGCCAATGTTCAAAAGTAAACAAATCACACCATGTGTCCAATACACATCAACTGGTGAGTCTAATATTCTTTCACAAGTGCACAGATATTATTTATACAGTTTTTACAATAATGCAATAGTCTGCATAACAATAAATCTTTTATTTTTTGTGTGAATAAAAAATCAAAATAGAAAGCAAAAGTAATGTAAGAGGGGCCTAAAGACATGACTAATGAACAGATAACATCTTATTTTAGTGCTAGGGATGTCTGCATTGTTTATTCTGGACTAGGGATGTATCGGATGTGAAAAATTTAGATATCCGGTATGCGGATGTGTATACGGATGTCTTATTTTGTGGATGCGGATGCGAATATCTGCTTACAGTAAAATGCGGATGCGGATACGGATATCTGCTTACAGTAAAATGCGGATGCGGATTACGGATGTCACATCTTGACATCCGGGCGGATGCGGATTTTGCAGGACAGTCATAAAACACCTGATTTTTGTTTTTTTACCACATGGCAAATACTTTCATTACATAATACTTTTAATACATAATCAATTGACATTTGCTTAATACTTAAAGTTTATGATTGGAAGGTTTTTCTTCAAGAATAACAGTTTCTCTGCATTTTCTGCAAGAAGTCGTTTTCGTTTGTTGGGCTTTATCAAGCCACAAACACATCTCATATCTGTTTGTGACTGAGATCTGTTTGTCACAAACAGATCTCAGTCCAATACAAAGGAGAATGGATTTGATTGGTGTCGTGGGTGCGGGAGTGAATTCTTGGGTAGCTTTGGGTAGTGGTGATTTTGATAAGGACTTGCCTTGCATGGGCCAGTAGGCCTTCTGCAGTGTTCCTCCATAAGAACATAAGAAAGGAGGAACACTGCAGGAGGCCTGTTGGCCCATACTAGGTAAGTCCTTCACAATCCATCCCACTAACAATATTTTCCCACTCAAATCAAACCCCTCACTCATGTGTTTATCCAACCTAATATGTTTATCAAACGCTGTTTACATCCCTATATTAATTCCTGTTTTCCATTTATACACCTCCACAGTGTTACTGTGTGTGTCTCTCACACATATGCAGATGAATGGTTCAGAGAACCGACAAGTTGATAAATTAGACACATATGCAACACTTGGGTATCTTTATTGAGGAAACGTTTCGCCACATAGGGGCTTCATTAGTCCATACAACGGAGAATGATGTAATCAGTCCCTTAACCTTGACTCGATGTTGTCAGTCCATCAATCTTGATAATAATATAACATATGTGTGAAGAAGTGACTTATATACTGTAGGCAGGAGAGGTGCAGCAGTCGTAGCAGGTGTCACATTTGACCAATGTGGAAGTAGGTGGTGGCCAAGGGTTAGGCAAGTGAAGAATTCCCTGTATTAAGATACCAAGATGTTGCTGTGTCAGACAGCAACTCCAGGCTGAGGGACTGATTACCTCAAACTCCTGTTCTTCACGATTCTCCTTTGTATGGACTGATGAAGCCACTGTGTGGCGAAACGTTTCCTCAATAAAGATATATAAGAACTAGACACATATGCAACACTTGGGTATCTTTATTGAGGAAACGTTTCGCCACACAGTGGCTTCATCAGTCCTTCACAATCCATCCCAATAACAAAATATTTGCTCAACCTAATTTTCAATGCATATGTGTCTAATAAACACATAAGCAGTATAATTTATAATTTATTTCCATTGCATATGTGTCTAATTTATCAGCCTTGTAGGGTTATTGAAGCTAGCACCTTGGGTAGTTTTAAATTTAGGTTGGATAAATTCATGAGTGAGAAGGGTTGGTTTTGAGTGGGACTTGCACATGAGTAAATAGAATTATCAAAGCTTATTTCTTGGATAGAATTGAAAATTTGGTTGGGCAGCATACATAAGGGGATTACCAACAAACCCCTGGCTGTCTTCAAGCAGGCACTGAACAGGCACCTAAAGTCGGTACCTGACTAGCCAGGCTGTGGTTCATACATTGGACTGCGTGCGGCCAGCAGTAACAGCTTGGTTGATCAGGCTCTGGTCCAACATGAGGCCTGGTCACAGACCGGGCCACAGGGGCGTTCACCCCTGGAATTCTCTCCAGGTAAACTCCAGGTTAGTGGGGTGGATTGTGAAGGACCTGCCTAGTATGGGCCAAAAGGCCTGCTGCAGTGTTCCTCCTTTCTTATGTTCTCTCTCTCTCTCTCTGCACAGGTCATTCAGTTATAATATTTGAAGCTGCAATGTTAATTTGTAAATCATAAGAACAAGTTTGTGGGAAACAAACATGCAAGCTCTGTAATTTAGGTTATAATATCCGCCACATCCGCTTTGTTTGGCACGGATGCGGATGCGGATATTTATTTAATAGTGATTACGGATGTGGATGCGGATGTGGACGCGGATGCGGATGTCTCACTTAGGAAAAATACGGATGTGGATGTCTCATTTAGAAAAGTACGGATGCGGATGTCTCGTTTAGAAAAAATACGGATGCGGATGTAAGAATTTATGCGGATGCTCCGGGGATGCGGATACGGATATCCGATACATCCCTATTCTGGACCCTATTTTGAAATTGACATCTTTTTTTATTTTGCATGAAATTGGCGAAATTGCCATTTTCTGACCACTTTATTGGGTAGTTGAAATCGGTAAATTGGTGATTTCTTGTACTCAATCGATAGAACAAATGGAGTTCTAAAGAAATAGCTATGAGTTTGGTCGACTGTCCCAATGGAATTGGCCTAAAATAGGGCTCAAATTCGGCGAAATCGCCGATGCGTATATATCACTAACATCGCTAACTTTGCGAGAGCGTAATTCCGTAAGTTTTAATCAAATTTCATACTTTTGGTGTTATTACAATCGGAAAAAGATTCTCTATCATTTCATAAGAAAAAATAATTAATTTTTTTTTCCAAAATTTTCCGACATAGAATGACAGTTTCAGAATGGGGCCTCCGACAGTCAAAGGGTTAAGATCCCCAACCACAATTACTCTCTCACTAGGTTCAGAACTCCCCACACACTCATTCAACATTTCCCAAAATCTCTCTCTCTCTCCTCTACACTTCTCTCTTCTCCAGGTGCATAAACACTTACTATAACCCACTTTTCACATTTAACCTTTATTTTACTCCACATAATCCTTGAATTTATACATTTATATTCCCTCTTTACCTGCCATAACTGATTATTCAACATTATTGCCACTCCTTCTTTAGCTCTAACTCTATTTAAAACCCCTGACCTAATCCCATTTATTTCTCCCCACTGAAACTCTCCTACTCCCTTCAGCTTTGTCTCACTTAAAGCCAGGATATACAGCTTCTTTTCATTCATGACATCTACAATCATCTCTTTCTTATCATTCGCACAACATCCACGCACATTCAAACATCCCACTTTGACGGTTTTCTTCTTTTTCTTTTTAGTAAGCTATACAGGAAAAGGGGTTACTAGCCCATTGTTCCCGGCATTTTAGTTGACTTTTACAACATGCATAGCTTACGGAGGAAAGATTCTTATTCCACTTCCCCATGGATATGAAAGGAAAAGCAATAAGAACAAGAACTATTAAGATAAAATCAAAGAAAACTCAGATCAGTGTGTATACATAAACGTGTACCTGTTTGCGTAATGTAACCTAAGTGTAAGTAGAAGTAGCAAGATGTACCTGAAATCTTGCATGTTTATGAGACAGAAAAAAGACACCAGCAATCCTACCATCATGTAAAACAAATACAGGCTTTCGTTTTACACTCACTTGGCAGGACGGTAATACCTCCCTGGAATATTAGCAAGTCTCTTGGTTAGCATAGTTACTGTATTGTTTTCAAGTCCTGTTTTTCATGGCAATTTAGTACTCTTCATTAACCCATTATAAATACTTTTTTTGAGTGAACTATTTGATTGCATTATTTGATTAAATTTTCATTAAAGCAGCAGAACTCTTCATAAAATCCATGCCATGTGAAATTTTAATATTTTTTGTTCCTCTGAAATACTGTCTTTGATTATCATATTTTATATCTTTTCAGGGTTTGGTTGCTTTATGGCAGAACACATAGCTGATCCCATGAGCTATGGCATATACATAATTGATCGACGCTACATTGGCCTAGAGGAATCTGTTAGACAGTTGGCCCAAAACTTATTTGAATTTGTGCAGCTAAATCGTCGGCAACGAATTATCCAGAGAAATCGTACTGAACGTTTATCAGAGTTGCTAGACTGGAGGATACTAGGCTCGGTAATTACTATTTAGATTAGACTTGGCTTGGTGTGTAAGTTACCTTGGATGTGTGTGATAATTGGAAAATTGTAGTAAACTTATGTAGTAGCGGTGATATTAACCCTTTATGTATACACACTCATCCGAGTTTTCTTTGATTTTATCTTAATAGATCTTGTTCTTATTTTTTTCCTTTCATATCCATGGTGAAGTGGAATAAGAATCTTTACTATGTAAGCCATGCGTGTTGTAAAAGTCAACTAAAATGCCAGGAACAATGGGCTAGTAACCCCTTTTCCTGTATAGCTTTACTAAAAAGAAAAAGAAGAAAACCATCAAAGTGGGATGTCTGAATGTGCTGGATATTGTACGAATGATAAGAAAGAGATGATTGTAGATGTTATGAATGAAAAGAAGCTGGATGTCCTGGCTTTAAGTGAGACAAAGATGAAGGGGGTAGGAAAGTTTCAGTGGGGAGAAATAAATGGGATTAGGTCAGGAGTTTCAAATAGAGTTTGAGCTAAAGAAGGAATGGCAATAGTGTTGAATAATAAGTTATGGCAGGTAAAGAGGGAGTATAAATGCTTAAATTCAAGGATTATGTAGAGTAAAATAAAGGTTGGATGTGAAAAGTGGGTTATAGTAAGTGTTTATGCACCTGGAGAAGAGAGAAGTGTAGAGGAGAGAGAGAGAGATTTTGGGAAATGTTGAGTGAGTGGGTGGGGAGTTTTGAACCAAATGAGAGAGTACTTGTGGTTGGGGATCTTAATGCTAAAGTGGGTAAAAATGTTGTGGAGGGAGTAGTAGGTAAATTTGGGGTGCCAGGGGTAAATGTAAATGGGGAACCATTAATAGAGCTATGTGTAGAAAGAGGTTTGGTAATAAGTAATACATATTTTATGAAAAAGAAGATAAATAAGTATACAAGGTATGATATAGCACATAATGAAAGTAGTTTGTTAGATTATGTATTGGTGGATAAAAGGTTGATGGGTAGGCTTCAGGATGTACATGTTTATAGAGGGGCAATGGATATATCAGATCATTATTTAGTTGTAGCTACAGTTAGAGTAAAAGGTAGATGGGACAAAAAGAAAATGGCAACAGCAAGTAAGAGAGATGTAAAAGTGTATAAATTAAGGGAGGAGATATAAGCAACTATTGGCAGAAAGGTGGGCTAGTGCAAGTAGGAGTAGTGGGGGGGTTGAAGAGAGTTGGGATAGTTTTAAAAATGCAGTATTAGAATGTGGGGCAGAAGTTTGTGGCTATAGGAGGGTGGGTGCAGGAGGAAAGAGGAGTGAGTGGTGGAATGAAGAAGTAAAGGATGTGTGATAAAAGAGAAAAAGGTAGCTTATGAGAGGTCTTTACAAAACAGAAGTGTTAATAGAAGAGCAGAGTATATGGAATGTAAAAGAAAGGTGAAGAGACTGCAAAAGGAGAGCAGATGAAAGAATGGGAGAGGCTCTGTCAAGAAATTTTGCTGAAAACAAGAAAATTTTTTGGAGTGACATAAACAAGTTAAGAAAGCCTAGGGAATGAATGGATTTGTCAGTTAAAAACAGAGTAGGGGAGTTAGTAGATGGGGAGCTGGAGGTATTGGGTAGATGGCGGGAATATTTAGAGGAACTTTTAAATGTCGATGAAAAAAGGAAGGCGGTAATTTCATGCACTGGCCAGGGAGGTACAACATCGTTTAGGAGTGAAGAAGAGCAGGATGTGAGTGTGGGGGAGGTGCATGAGGCAATACATAGAATGAAAGAGTGTAAAGCAGCTGGAACTGACAGGATCATGACAGAAATGTTAAAAGCAGGGGGGGGGGGATATAGTGCTGGAGTGGTTGGTATTTTTATTTAACCCTTTCAGGGTCGAGACCTTGATTATTAACCCTTTCAGGGTCGGTGCCGTACTAGTACGTTTTACGAGCAGGGGTTGGTGCCATACTAGTACGCCCAAATTCTAGCGGCCTCAATTTAAGCAGAAAACGTCTGGTAGGCATACATATGAAAGAATGGGTCTGTGTGGTCAGTGTGTGCACTATAAAAAAAATCCTGCAGCACACACTGCATAATGAGAAAAAAAAACTGACCGTTTTTTTCAATTAAAACAGCGACTTTGCAGTCGATTTTCGTATGGTATTTATTGATGTATTCTCGTTTTCTTGGTCCCATTTGATAGAATGGAAGATATATTACAGAAATAGGGATGATTTTGATTGGTATGACAATGACAAGTATTTTGAAATTGAGCTCAAAGTAGCAAAAATGTTAGATTTTTGACGATGTTCAAGAGTAAACAAATCACACCATGCGTCCAATACACATCAACTGGCGAGTCTTATATTCATGCACAAGTGCTCTGATATTATTTATACCATTTTTACAATGATGCAGTTGTATACATAACAGTAAATCTTCTATTTTTGTGTGAGAATAAAAATTCAAAATGGAAAGCAAAAGTAATGGAGCAGGGGCCTGGAGACGTAGCTAATGAACAGAGAACATGTTATTTTAGTGCCAGGACTGTCTGCCTTGTTTACTCTGGACCCTATTTTGAAATTGGCTTCGTTTGAAATCTGTGTGAAATTGGAAAATTGCCATTTTCTGACCACTATTTTGGGTAGATGAAATTGGTAAATAGACGGTTTCTTGTACTCAATCGATAGAAGAAATGGAGTTCTAGCGAAATTGCTATAATTTTAGGAGACTGACACATTGGAATTTGTCGAAAATAGGGCTCGAAGTGGGTGAAATCGCCGATGCGTCAGTGTCATAGATACCGCGAACTTCGCGAAAGCATAATTCCGTTAGTTTTCGATCAAATTTCATAATTTTGGTGGCGTTATGATCGGAAAAAGATTCTCTATCATTTCTTAAGAAAAATGTTTTTTTTTTTTCCAAAAAAATTTCGACCCCAGGAACACGTTTCCTAGAAGACTTGTCGGCCCCCAAAGGGTTAACACACTCTCAGGGTCGAAACATTTTCGGAAAAAAAAAAATGATTTTTTCTTATGAAATGATAGAGCATCTTTTTCCAATCATAATGCTACCAAAAGTATGAAATTTGGTGAAAAACTAACAGAATTATGCTCTTGCAAATTTAGCAGTATCGAAGATATTTACGCATCAGCGATTTCGCCCACTTTGAGCCCTATTTTCGGCCAATTCCAATGTCTCAGTCTATGGAAATCATAGCTATTATTGTAGAATTCCATTTGTTCAAGAGTACATTGTTCATTGAATACAAGAAACCACCAATTTACCGATTTTAACTACCCAATAAAGCGGTCAGAAATTGGCAATATTGCCAATTTCACACAAATTTCAAAAGATGCCAATTTCAAAATAGGGTCCAGAATAAACTAGACAGACATTCCTGGCACTAAAATAACATTTTATCTGTTCATTAGTCACATCTCCAGGCTCCTATTGCATTACTTTTGCTTTCCATTTTGAATTTTTATTTCACAAAAATTTTTAAGATTTTCTGTTATGTATACTACTGCATCATTGTAAAAATGGTATAAATAATATCAGCGCACTTGTGGAAGAATATTAGACTACCCAGTTGATGTGTTTTGGATGCATGGCGTGATTTGTTTACTCTTGAACCTAGGCAAAAATCAAACATTTTCGCTACTTTGCGCTCAGTTTCAAGGTACTTGTCATCGTGAAACCAGTCAAAATTATCTCTATTTCTGTAATATATTACCAATTCTATCAAATGAGACTAAGAAACCGAAAATACAAGCATAAATACCATAGGAAAATAGACTGCAAAGTCGCTGTTTTAAACCAAAAACACGGTCAGAGTTTTTTTTTCCTCATTATGCACTGTGTGGTGCAGGATTTTTTTTTATACTGTGCACACTGACCGCACAGACCCATTCTCTCACATCTAGGCCTACCAGCCTGTTTCTGCTTGATTTGAGGGTGCTAGAATTTAGGCGTACTAGTACGTCAAACGCCCTGGTGCGTAAGGCGTATTAGTACGTCAAAAACCCTGAAAGGGTTAATAAATGTATTCTCAGCTGTCGTATCTGAGCGCCTCTGCAAAGACAGTGATTATGTATGAGTGTTGTGAAAGTGTTGAATGATGATGAAAGTATTTTCTTTTTGGGGATTTTCTTTCTTTTTGGGTCACCCTGCCTCGGTGGGAGACGGCCGACTTGTTGAAAAAAAAAAATGTATGAAAGAGGGGAAGGTACCTAGGAATTGGCAGAGAGCATGTATAGTTCCTTTATATAAAAGGAAGGGGGATAAAAGAGATTGTAAGAATTATAGGGGAATAAGTTTACTGAGTATACCAGGTAAAGTGTATGGCAGGGTTATTATTGAAAGAATTAGAGGTAAGACAGAGAGTAGGATTGCAGATGAGCAAGGAGGCTTTAGAGTGGGTAGGGGATGTGTAGATCAAGTGGATATCACATTGGAGAGAGGGATTATGGAAGAAGTAAATGTTTTCAGATATTTGGGAGTTGACGTGTCAGCGGATGGGTTTATGAAGGATGAGGTTAACCATAGAATTGTTGAAGGAAAAAAGGTGAGTGGTGCGTTGAGGTATCTGTGGAGACAAAAAACGTTATCCATGGAGGCAAAGATAGGAATGTATGAAAGTATAGTGGTACCAACACTCTTATATGGGTGTGAAGCATGGGTTGTAAATGCGGCAGCGAGGAGGCGGCTGGAGGCAGTGGAGATGTCCTGTCTAAGGGCAATGTGTGGTGTAAATATTATGCAGAAAATTCGGAGTGTGGAAATTAGGAGAAGGTGTGGAGTTAATATAAGTATTTGTCAAGGGGCTGAAGAGGGGTTGTTGAAGTGGTTTGGTCATTTAGAGAGAATCTGTAGGGGAAGGAAGGCAGGGTAGGGGTCGTCCTCAAAAAGGTTGGAGGGAGGGGGTAAAGGAGGTTTTGTGGGCGAAGGGCTTGGACTTCCAGCAAGCATGTGTGAGCGTGTTAGATAGGAGTGAATGGAGACGAATGGTTTTTGGGACCTGACGAGCTGTTGGAGTGTGAGCAGGGTAACATTTTGTGAAGGGATTCAGGGAAACCAGTTAATTGATTTAGTTGGACTTGAGTCCTGGAAATGGGAAGTTCAATGCCTGCACTTTAAAGGAGGGGTCTGGGATAGTGACAGCTGGGAGGGACTTATTCTCAGGTGTCGTATCTGAGCGCCTCTGCAAAGACAGTGATTATGTATGAGTGTGGTGAAAGTGTTGAATGATGATGAAAGTATTTTCTTTTTGGGGATTTTCTTTCTTTTTGGGTTGCCCTGCCTCGATGGGAGACGGCCAACTTGTTGAAAAAAAAAAATTGAAATTGGCCTTCCTTGCAGTGTGTATGAAATTGGCCAAATTACAAATTTCTGATCACTTTATTGGGTAGTTGAAATCGGTAAATGGCCGGTTTCTTGTACTCAATCAATAGAAGAAAAGGAGTTCTAGCGAAATAGTTATGAGGTTGGTCAACTGGAACAACGGAATTGGCTAAAAATTGAGCTCAAAGTGGGCAAAATCGCCGATGCATAAATATCGCCGAGATTGCTAACTTTGCTTGTCATTTCACAAGAAAAAATAATTATTTTTTTAAAATTCTTTGACACTGAGAGCAAGTTTGTGAGCAGGAGTCTCGACAGTGAAAGGGTTAAATCATTTTTTCACATGAAATGATAGGGAATCTTTTCCCGATGGTAATGACACCAAAAGTACAAAATTTGATAAAAAACTTACGGAATTACGCTCTCGCGAAGTTAGTGGTGTCAGCGATATTTACGCATCGCCAATTTTGCCCACTTTGAACCCTATTTTTGTCCAATTCCATTATTCCAGTCGACGAAACTCAATGCTATTTCGCTAGAACTCCATTTGTTCTATCGATTAGGTACAATAAAATAAAGTGATCAGAAATTGTTAATTTGGCCAATTTATAAACAATTCAAGTAAGGCCAATTTCAAAATAGGGGCCAGAATAAACAATGCAGAAATTCCTAGCTCTAAAATAACATTTTCTCTGTTCATTAGTCATGTCTCCAGGCCCCTCTTTTATTACTCTTGCTTTCCATTTTGAATTTTTTATTCACACAAAAAATAGAAGATTTACTGTTATGCAGACTACTGCATTATTGTAAAAATGGTATAAATAATATCAGCGCATTTGTGAAAGCATATTAGACCCACCAGTTGACGTGTATTGGACGTGTGGCGTGATTTGTTTACTCCTGAACATCGGCAAAAAATTGAACATTTCCGCTACTCTGAGCTTAATTTCAAGGTACTCTTAGTCCGAAAACCATTCAAAATCATCTCTTTTTCTGTAATACAGTGGACCCCCGGTTATCAGCCGTTCCTGTTATCAGCCAACTCGGTTATAGTCCGGTTTTTCGGCTTTTGGTTAGCGGCCGTTATTTAGCTTATCGGCCGTATGGGACGCGTCAACTCGCCAGTTGCTCGCACCAGTCTGGCTGTGTCTCTGGGTGAGTGAGTAAGCTTCTGCTCATTCATCCAAACATTTTGCTATAATCCATTATTTTTTGGTGGTTATTGATTAAGTGCAACTGCGAAATAAGTAACCATGGCCCCAAAGAAAGTTCCTAGTAAAGTTCCTTAGGTAAAGAAAGTGAGAAACATGATAGAATTCAAGGCAGGCAGGCATAGAGGCAAACAGTGTAGCAGGCATGCAGGGAGTGTAGCAGGCATGCCGTGTTTGTGAGTCAGTACAGTGTACCCTTGAAAATCGTCCCCCTTGAATATCGGCAAATTTGAAAATCGGCAACTTTTTTCGCCAAAATATTGCCTTGATTTTCGTCCTTTGGCTTAAAAATCGGCGGTCCTATGAAACGCGTCCAAGCGGAATCCCAGGCACACAAACACCATTCAGTGTCTGTCTGGCATTGTATCTCGGCGAGTGACGATCACCTCACACGTTCATATGATACATTTAATATACAGTGGAACCTCTTACTAACGAGTTTAATCCATTTCATGACCTTGCTCGCAACTGGATTTGCTCGTTTGTGGAGTCAATTTTCCTCATTTAAATTAATTGAAATGGAATTAATTTGTTCTAGTGGAATTCCAGGCACCACAAAATACTTCAATAATTTCCCTAATATCAACTCTACGGCTTATTTATCTATCACAATTCATCTAATATAACATAATAAACAATATTAACCCTTTTGGGGTTATGGTCGTACAAGTACGTTTTACGCACTGTGGTTATTGACGTACTAGTATGCCTAAATTCTAGTGCCCTCAAATCAAGCAGAAACAGGCTGTTAGGCCTAGATGTGATAGAATGGGTCTGTGCGGTCAGTGTGCGCAGTATAAAAAAATTCCTGCACCACACAGTGCATAATGAGGAAAAAAAAAACTGACCGTGTTTTTGGTTTAAAACAGCGACTTTGTAGTCTATTTTTGTATGGTATTTATGCTTGTATTCTCGTTTTCTTAGTCTCATTTTATAGAATAGATGACATATTACAGAAATAGAGATAATTTTGAGTGGTTTCACGATGACAAGTACCTTGAAACTGAACGCAAAGTAGCGAAAATGTTCGATTTTAGCCGATGTTCAAGAGTAAACAAATCACACCATGCGTCCAATACACATCAACTGGAGAGTCTGATATTCTTGCACAAGTGCGCTGATATTATTTATAACATTTTTACAATGATGCAGTTGTATACATAACAGTAAATCTTCTATTTTTTGTGAGAATAAAAATTCAAAATGGAAAGCAAAAGTAATGTAAGAGGGGCCTCTTGACATGACTAATGAACAGAGAAGATGTTATTTTAGTGCCAGGAATGTCTGCCTTGTTTATTATGGACCCTATTTTGAAATTGGCATCGTTTGAAATTTGTGTGAAATTGGCCAAATTGCCATTTTCTGACCACTATTTTGGGTAGTTGAAATTGGTAAATAGGCAGTTTCTTGTACTCAATCGATAGAAAAAATGGAGTTCAAGCGAAATAGCTATAATTTTAGTAGACTGAAACATTGGAATTTGCCTAAAATAGGGCTCAAAATGGGCGAAATCGCTGATCCGTAAATGTCATGAATACCGCTAACTTCGCGAAAGCATAATTCTCTTAGTTTTCGATCAAATTTCATAATTTTTGTGGCGGTATAATCGGAAAAAGATTCTCTATCATTTCATATGAAAAAATAATTTTTTTTTTTTTTTGAAAATCGTGGACCCTGAGAACGAGTTTCAGAGACCCCCTTGGACCCCCAAAGGGTTAATAACATAGAAACATGATATATACACTAGAATGAATGAAATATTACGTATGTGAGTAGTGTTAGTGGAGACGGAGGCAGCGGTTATTGTTGTTTGGAGTATAGGGCCACCATGGTGGCCATTCCTGCTCCTGGCATACCTTCCCATGCTTTTATAACAGAAAACTGAGTGTTTGTAAGGCAAACTCCATTAGATTGTCCTTTTTCTATCTCTTAATGGCTTAATTGCTACACTCTTAATGGTACACCCTTAATGGTACACCCTGAATGCTACACTCTGAATGCTACACCCTTAACCCTTTCGGGGTCGGTGCCGTACTAGTACATTTTATGAGCAGGGGTTGGTGCCTTACTAGTATGCCCAAATTCTAGCGGCCTCAATTTAAGCAGAAAACGTCTGGTAGGCATACATATGAAAGAATGGGTCTGTGTGGTCAGTGTGTGCAGTATAAAAAAAATCCTGCAGTATACACTGCATAATGAGAAAAATAAAACTGACCGTTTTTTTCGATTAAAACAGCGACTTTGCAGTCGATTTTCGTATGGTATTTATTGATGTATTCTCGTTTTCTTGGTCCCATTTGATAGAATGGAAGCTATATTACAGAAATAGAGATGATTTTGATTGGTATGACAATGACAAGTACCTTGAAATTGAGCTCAAAATAGCGAAAATGTTCGATTTTTGACGATGTTCAAGAGTAAACAAATCACACCATGCGTCCAATACACATCAGCTGGCGAGTCTTATATTCATGCACAAGTGCTCTGATATTTTTTGTACCATTTTTACAATGATGCAGTTGTATACATAACAGTAAATCTTCTATTTTTGTGAGAATAAAAATTCAAAATGGAAAGCAAAAGTAATGGAACAGGGGCCTGGAGACGTGGCTAATGAACAGAGAACATGTTATTTTAGTGCCAGGAATGTCTGCCTTGTTTACTCTGGACAATATTTTGAAATTGGCATCATTTGAAATTTGTGTGAAATTGGACAATTGCCATTTTCTGACCACTATTTTGGGTAGATGAAATTGGTAAATAGGCAGTTTCTTCTACTCATTCGATAGAAGAAATGGAGTTCTAGCGAAATAGCTATAATTTTAGGAGACTGACACATTTGAATTTGTCGAAAATAGGGCTCGAAGTGGGTGAAATCGCCGATGTGTCAGTGTCATAGATACCAATAACTTCGCGAAAGCATAATTTCGTTAGTTTTCGATCAAATATCATAATTTTGGTGGCGTTATGATCGGAAAAAGATTCTCTATCATTTCATAAGAAAAAAATAATTTTTTTTTTCCAAAAAATTTTCGACCCCAGGAACACTTTCCTGAGAAGGCCTGTCAACCCCAAAGGGTTAATGCTACACTCTTAATGCTACATTCTTAATGTTACACCCTTAATGCTACACTCTTAATGCTACCCCTAGTTTGTGTTTATGTATGATTTCCTGCTTTAATTCCACGGAAATCATCCTTAATGGCTTAATTGCTACACTCTTAATGGTACACCCTTAATGCTACACCCTTAATGCTACACTATTAATGCTACACCTAGTTTGTGTTTATGTATGATTTCCTGCTTTAATTCCATGGAAATCATCCTCATTTTCTTCTCAGCACTGTCTTTTGCACTTGCTTTCTTAAGACTCATGGTTAGAAAGAAGAAATTTCACAAAATAACTGCACGAAACTTAATGAAAACACGAGAATTTCCCTTCCTCCCTGAGCGGTGATGTTTTGATACACACTGCCATCTTGTGGTGGCGATCTGAAACTCACTTATAGTATCATTATTATTATTATAATTACGTATTATTTATTAGTACGTACGTATTCTTATAATAATTTATATTATATTACATATATTATTATGTATATAATTATTATATTATACATATTATCATTATTATTATTATTATTATTATTAGTTTGTACGTATTCTTATAATAATACTCTTGCTTACCATTTGGAATTTTTATTTACACAAAAAATTGAAAATTTACTGTTACGCAGACTACTGCATTATTGTAATAATTGTACAAATAATGTCAACCCATTCGTGACTGCTTATTGGAATGGCCACTCAGACAGGTATTGGACAGTCATTTGTTTACTCTTGAACATCAGCAAAAATCAAACATTTCAGCTACTTTGAGCTCAATTTCAAGGTACTTTTCGTTGTGAAAGCATTCAAAATCATATCTATTTCTGTAATATATCTTCTATTCTAACAATTGAGACCAAAAAAACGAGAATACAACCATATAAACCATATGAAAATATACCGCTAAGGGCCAGCTAAGGCTGAGAAGTGAACTCCGTTATTTAGTCAGATTTCTTTCAATTTTGGTGTACATTAAGAAATATCTTTCCATCATACATTGCCCAAGTTTCAATAAGATAGTCCAACAAACAAATAAGATCCAATTCCCTAGATCAAGAGCAAGAGCCCCTCACCAGCGTCAAGGAACCTCCCTTGAGGCCCGCTCGCATCTAGAAATTTCGCTCGCCTATGGAAGCAAAAAATCGACCGATCGACTGCTCATATCTGGAAAAACTCGCACGTAGATGTGCTCGTTAGTGGAGGTACCACTTAATTTCATTTGTTTTAGTGCTTCCAACTGCTAAATAAGCCACCATGGGCCCAAAAAAAGCTCTTAGTGCCAGCTCATTGCTAAAGAAGGCGAGAAACATGATAGAATTCAAGAAAGAACACACCAGACAGGGTACTTCCCCACACCAGGCAGGGTGCTTCCCCACACCAGACAGGGTACTTCCCACACAAACCAGCCAGGGAACTTTCCCACACCAAGCTCAAACAAATGTCTTATTTTATGTTAAATGTTTTATTTTAGGTTAATATAGACATTTTCATTACTCCATCTATGATATTTTCTTCAAAATTATAAAAGAAACATGTTACATATCATATAGCGAGTCGGGTGGAGATTAAACATTACGTTTTCTCTGATGCAGCGTTAGACAAAACTTTAAATCTGGCATCTGGTGCAGTAACCGCCCTTCATACGTGTTTGTTTACAATTCTTGGCATGAATTATTCATTACTTCTCCCTTTGTTTATGATGGCATCTAAAGGTAGTTGTTAGAAACAATTAAACTCAGTGAACATGGTAATAATATGGCTGTGTAGTGAAGCCCCGGGTAGGGGGCTACATACGTGTACCTATGTCTACAGGCTACCTACACTGAATTCCTACAAATAAATACTACACACCTCTCTCCCTACATTAAGACTACAAATATTTTAAAGTAAGCAATGAATGTACTGTGGCAGTAAAAGACAAAGAAGGGAAGTAACCCCGGAAAAGGACTTGGTACCTGAAGTCTATGGAAGGGAATTCCCCTTCCAAACAATAGTAACTCTTCCATCCTCTACCCTCCTCCTGTCTTCCACACAACAACTCTTCAATAAAGGTAAGTGTCATGTTATTGTTTTATTCTTCATGTCTCATTGTTTTCTGTGTAGATAAATGTACATTTCATGTAAAAAAAAACTTTTTAATACTTTTGGGTGTCTGAAACGGATTAATTTGATTTACATTATTTCTTATGGGGAAAATGGTTTTGAAAATCGTCAATTTTGAATTTCGGCAGACTCTCTGGAATGGATTAATGACGATTTTCCACTGTATGTTTAATAATAATCACTCTTGGGCACATTAAATGTCTTATTTTAGGTTAATATAAACATTTTCATTAATCCATCTATGATAGTTTCTTCAAAATTATATAAGAAACATGTTACATAGCATATAAAGATGCAATGTTTATATGCTATCGAGTGGAGAGTAAACATTACATTTTCTCTGATTAAGCATTAGAGAAAACTGTGAATCTGGCGTCTCGCCCAGTAACCGCCCTTCATATGTGTTTATTTACAATTCTCGGCATGAATTATTCATTACTTCTCCCTTTGTTTATGATGGCATCTAAAGGTAGTTGTTAGAAACAATTAAACTCAGTGAACATGGTAATAATATGGCTGTGTAGTGTAGCCCAGGGGTGGGCTACATACGTGTACTGTACCTACATCTACTGCTGCCTACACTAACTTCCTACAAATAAATACTACTCACCTCTTGCCCTACATTAAAACTACAAATATTTTAAGGTAAGTAATGAATGTACTCATTGTTTTCTGTATGTAAAACTATAGGTATTGTTTAAAAAATATATTTTTTGCTAATATTTTTGGATGTCTGAAACAGATTAATTGCATTTACATTAATTCTTATGGAAAATATTATTTAGGTTTTAGGCCGAGCTTCTGGAACGGATTATGGCTGATAACCAAGAGTCCACTGTATATCTTCCATTCTATGAAATGAGACAAACAAACCGAGAATACAACCATAAATACCATACGAAAATACACGTATTTATAGGTAGTAGGTTGGTAGACAGCAGCCACCCAGGGAGGACTACTGTCCTACCAAATGAGTGTGAAATACAAGCCTGTAATTATTTTGCATGATGGTAGGATTGCTGGTGTCTTTCTCTGTCTCATAAACATGCAAGGTTGCAGGTATGTCTTGCTACTTCTACTTACATTTAGGTCACATTACACATGCATGTACAAGCATATACAGTGGTACCCCGGTTTACGATATTTTTTCATTCCAGAATGCTGTTCAATTGCCATTACCAAACGAATTTATCCCCATAAGGAATAATGTAAAATAGACTAGTCCTTTTAGACCCCCAAAAATTCACTTACAAAAGCATTTAAAAAAATAAACTTACATAAAAGGGCGAGTTTGGAGACCATCGTAAACCGGGGTACCACTGTATATATACTAACCCCTCTGGGTTTTCTTCTATTTTCTTCCTAGTTCATGTTCTTGTTTATTTCTGCTTATCTCCATGGGGAAGTGGAACAGAATTCTTCCTCCAAAAGCTATGCGTGTTGTAAGAGGTGACTAAATGCTTTGAGCATTTAGTCACCTCTTACAAATGCTTTGAGGGTTAGTAACCGCTTCTCCTGTATAAATTAATAAAAACAAGGAAAAGAAAAACTATATAAAATTGGGATGTTTGAATATGCATGGATGTAGTGCAGATGATAAGAAAGAGATGATTGCTAATGTTATGAATGAAAAGAAGTTAGGTTTCCTAGCCCTAAGCAAAACAAATCTGAAGGGGGTAGAGGAGTTTCAGTGGGGAGAAATAAATGGGATGAAGTCAGGAGTATCTGAAAGAGTTAAAGTTATGAAAGGGGTAGCAATAATGTTGAAGGATCAGTTATGGAGAGAGAAGAAAGAATATATATGTATAAATTCAAGGATTATGTGGACTAAAATAAGGGTCGGATGTGAAAAGTGGGTCATAATAAATGTGTATGCACTTGGAGAAGACAGGAGTGTAAAGGAGAGAGAGAGATTTTGGGAGATGTTAAGCGAGTGTGTAGGAAGTTTTGAGCCAAGCGAGAGAGTAATTGTGGTAGGGGGACCTAGAGGGGGTGTGGTAGATAAGTTTGGGTGCCAGGTGTAAATGATAATGGGGAGCATTTGATTGAACTTTGTATAGAAAGGGGTTTGGTTATAGGTAACACATATTTTAAGAAAAAGAGGATAAATAAGTATACAAGATATGATGTAGGGCGAAATGACAGTAGTTTGTTGGACTGCGTTTTGGTAGATATAAAACTGTTGGGTAGACTTCAGGATGTACATGTTTAGTTGTAGCTACAGTGAGAGTAAAAGGTAGATGGGATACAAGGAGAATGGAAACAGCAAGTAAGAGTGAAGTGAAGATTTATAAACTAAAGGAGCAGGCAGTTAGGGTTAGATATAAACAAATGTTGGAGGACAGATGGGCTAGTGAGAGTATAGGCAATGGGGTAGAAGATGTATGGGGTAAGTTTAAGAATATAGTGTTAGAGTGTTCAGCAGAAGTTTGTGGTTATAGGAAAGTGGGTGCTGGAGGGAAGAAGAGCGATTGGTGGAATGATGATGTAAAGAGAGTAGTAAGAGAGAAAAAGTTAGCATATGAGAGGTTTTTACAAAGTAGAAGTGATGCAAGGAGGGAGGAGTATATGGAGAGAAAAAGAGAGGTTAAGAGAGTGGTGAAGCAATGTAAAAAGAGAGCAAATGAAAGGGTGGGTGAGATGTTATCAACAAATTTTTTTGAAAATAAGAAAAAGTTTTGGAGTGAGATTAATAAGCTGAGAAAGACTACAGAAATAATGGATTTGTTGTTATTAAATGGAGAATTAGAGGTATCGGGAAGATGGAGGGAATATTTTGAGGAATTGTTAAATGTTGATGAAGATAGGGAAGCTGTGATTATATGTACAGTGGACCCCCAAATTTCGTAAGGTTCTTATTTCGTAAAGATCGTGTTTCGTAAGCTTTTTTTTATTTCGAGAATCGTAAACTGGCTCTTGTTTCGTAACGTATTAGACCTGTCTGCCTGCTCCGCTCCTACGCAGGACGCCGCCAGTGAAGCGTTTGCCATTGAGAGAACATTACCCAGCGCGCTCTTTCAAACATTAACAATACATTTGGTGTCTTTTTTAGTCGTTTAGTGATTGTCACTGTGAAATAAGTCACCATGGGTCCAAAGAAGCTTCCTAGTGGCACCCCTGTGGTAAAGAAAGTGAGGAACACCATCGAACTGAAGAAAGAGATTATAGAAAAATATGAGAGTGGCGTATGTCTGAGTGAGCTTGCCAGGATGTACAAGAAAACCCCATCTACTATCAGCTCTATCCTGGCAAAGAGAAATGAGATAAAGGAAGCTAATGTTGCAAAAGGGGTTGATATGTTAACGAAAAATAGATCGAAAACAGTGGATGAGGTTGAGAAGTTGTTGTTTGTGTGGATCAATGAAAAACAGAGAGCGGGTGATAGTATTTCCATGACGATAATTTGTGAAAAGGCAAGGAAGTTGCACGCAGATCTTGTCAAGACAATGCCTGGAACCAGTGGTGAGGCGAGTGATTTGAAAGCCAGCAAAGGCTGGTTTGACAGGTTTAAGAAACGTAGTGGCATACACAGTGTTGTGAGACATGGTGAGGCAGCCAGCTCAGACAAACGTGCAGCTGAAAAATTTGTGCAGGAATTCCAGGGGTTCGTAGAGGCTGAACAATTCCTCCCCCAACAAGTGTTTAACTGTGATGAAACAGGTCTGTTTTGGAAGAAAATGCCAAACAGGACCTTCATTACTCAGGAGGAAAAGGCACAGCCAGGACACAAGCCTATAAAAGACAGGCTAACTCTTACGATGTGTGCCAATGCCAGTGGTGATTTTAAAGTGAAGCCTTTACTGGTGTATCACTATGAAAATCCCAGACCCTTCAGGAATCAGTGTTGACAAGAATAATTTGTGTGTGCATTGGAAGGCTAACACCAAGGCATGGGTCACTACGGAGATTTTCAAGGAATGGGTGACTGGAGTGTTTGGCCCTAGTGTGAAGAAATACCTCTTGGAAAAGAAATTGCCACTCAAGTGCCTCCTGGTACTGGACAATGCTCCTGCTCACCCTCACAACTTGCAAGACTGTTTGTCTGACAAGTTTAATTTCATCAGAGTGAAGTTCTTGCCTCCTAACACCACTCCTCTCATCCAGCCCATGGACCAGCAGGTCATTTCCAACTTCAAGAAACTGTACACCAAAACAGTGCTTGAAAAGTGCTTTGAAGTGACCTTGGACACTGAGTTGACCCTAATAGAGTTCTGGAAAGATCACTTCAATATTGTGCATTGCATACGCCTTATAGGTAAGGCTTGGGAGGGAGTGACTTCCAGGACTTTGAACTCTGCTTGGAGACCATTGTGGCCAGGTTGTGTCCAACAGAGGGATTTTGAAGGATTTGAGGCTGACCCTGACCCTGACATCTGGAACAGCAACAGACCACAGCCGAGGTTATTGCTTCAAAGGAGGAGGGTGAGAGACAGAAGGAGGTGCCTTCTTCAGTGCTTAAGGAGATGTGTACAAAGTGGAATGAGTTGCAGACATTTGTTGAAAGACACCACCCTGAGCAAGCTGAAATGAGCCTTCTGTGCAGCCACTTCAGTGACAGAGCCATGTCGCACTTCAGGAAAGTGTTGAAGAGTCGCCAGAAACAGAGGACTCTGGACAGTTACTTTACCAGGCAGGGGTCTAGTGACTCTCAAGCTGGTCCTAGTGGCATTAAAAGACCAAGAAGGGAAGTAACCCCAGAGAGGGACTTGTTACCTGAAGTCCTTTTGGAGGGGGATTTCCCGTCCAACCACTAACACCCTGCCCCTGTCAGCAACTCTACCTTCCAGATGCCTGCAACTCATCAATAAAGGTAAGTAAATGTATATATATATATATTGTTTTTCATTATTTTGCATGAATATTTTTTTGTGGAACGGATTAATTGTATTTACATTATTTCTTATGGGAAATAATGGTTCAAATTTCGTAAACTTCGTGTTAAGTAATAGCTCCTGGAACGGATTAATTACGATACTCGGGGGTCCACTGTATAGGACAAGGAAGAATAACATCTTATAGGAGTGAGGAAGAAAAAGGTGTGAGTGGGGGGATGGGAAGTGCATGGGGCAGTTAATAGAATGAAAGGGGGTATAGCAGCTGGGATTGATGGGATAAAGATAGAAATGTAAAAAGCAGGTGGGGATATAGTTTTGGAGTGGTTAGTGTTTTTATTTAATAAATGTATGGAAGAGAGTAATGTACCTAGGGTTTTGCAGAGAGCATGCATAGTTCCTTTGTATAAAGGCAAAGGGGTCAAAAGAGAGTGTAATAATTATAGGGGAATAAGTTTGTTGAGTATACCTGGTAAAGTGTAATGGTAAAGTTATTATTGAAAGAATTAAGAGTAAGACGGAGAGCAGGATAGCAGATGAACAAGGAGGCTTTAGAAAGGGTAGGGGGTGTGTAGACCAAGTGTTTGCAGTGAAAAATATAATTGAACAATATTTAGATAAGGGTAAAGAGGTATTTGTGGCATTTATGGATTTGGAAAAGGCATATGATAGGGTGGATAGGGAAGCAATGTGGCAGATGTTCCAAATGTATGGAATAAGAGGTAGGTTATTGAAAGCGGTGAAAAGTTTTTACGAGGATAGTGAGGCTCAGGTTAGAGTATGTAGGCGAGAAGGAGATTATTTCCGAGTAAAAATAGGCCTTAGACAGGGATGTGTGATGTCACCATGGTTGTTGAATATATTTATAGAAGGAGTTGTAAGAGAAGTAAATGCTCGGGTGTTGGCAAGTGGTGTGGGGTTAAAAGATAAAGAATCTAACACAAAGTGGGAGTTGTCACAGTTGCTCTTTGCTGATAACACTGTGCTTTTAGGAGATTCTGAAGAGAAGTTGCAGAGGTTGATGGATGAATTTGGTAGGGTATGTAAAAGAAGGAAATTAAAAGTGAATATAGGAAAGAGTAAAGTGATGAGGATAACAAAAAAATTAGGTAACAGAAGATTGGATATCAGATTGGAGGGAGAGAGTATGGAGGAGGTGAATGTGTTCAGATATTTGGGAGTGGACATGTCAGCGGATGGGTCTATGAAGGATGAGGTGAATCATAGAATTGATGGGGGAAAAAAGGTGAGTGGTGCACTGAATAGTCTGTGGAGACAAAGAACTTTTTCCATGAAAGCAAAGAGGAGAATGTATGGGAGTATAGTTATTCCAACTTTCTTGTATTGGTGTGAGGCTTAGGTTATGAATGTTGCAACAAGGAGAAGGCTGGAGGCAGTGGAGATGTCATGTCTGTGAGCAATGTGTTGTGTGAATATAATGCAGAGAATCCATAGTTTGGAGATTAGGAGGAGGTGTGGGGTTACCAAAACTATTATCCAGAGGACTGAGGAGGGGTTATTGAGATGGTTTGAACATGTAGAGAGGATGGAACAAAATAGAATGACTTCGAGAGTATATAAATCTGTAGTGGAGGGAAGGCGGGGGTAGGGGTCGGCCTAGGAAAGGTTGGAGGGAGGGGGTAAAGGAGGTTTTTTGTGCGAGGGGCTTGGACTTCCAGCAAGCTTGCAGGAGCGTGTTAGATAGGAGCAAATGGTGACAAATAGTTTTTATGACTTGATGTGCTGTTTGAGTGTAAGCAACGTAACATTTATGAAGGGATTCAGGGAAACCGGCAGGCCGGACTTGATTTCTGGAGATGGGAAGTACAGTGCTGGCACTCTGAAGGAGGGGTGTTAATGTTGCAGTTTTATAATTGTTGAGTAAGCATGCCTCAGTCAAGACAGTGATGGAGTAAATGATGATGAAAGTTTTTCTTTTTACGGGCCACCCTGCCTTGGTGGGAAATGGCCAATGTGTTAATTAACCCTTTGACTGTTTTGGTCGTATATATACGTCTTACGAGCCACTGTTTCGGACGTATATACAGTGGACCCCCGAGTAACGAACACCCCGGAAATCATACAAGTATGTAAGTATAATATTGTAAGTGCTTTTGTAAGTGTATTTTTGGGGGTCTGAAATGGACTAACCTACTTGACATTATTTCTTAAGGGAGTAAATTCGTTCAGTAATGGCACTTGAGCAGGCTTCTGGAATGAAGTTTTTACGTTACTCGGGGGTCCACTGTATACTCAAAAATTCTAGCAGCTTCAAATGAAGCGGGAGAAAGCTGGTAGGCCCACATATGAGAGAATGGGTCTGTGTGGTCAGTGTGTGCTGTAAAAAAAAAATCCTGCAGCACCCAGTGCATAATGAGAGAAAAAAATCTCTGACCGTGTTTTTAGATTAAAATGCCGAATTTGAGGTGTATTTTCGTATAGTATTTATGGTTGTATTCTCTTTTTCGTGGTCTCATTTGATAGAATGGAAAACATACTACAGAAGTAGAGATGATGCTGATTAGTTTCATGATGAAAACGACCTTGAAATTGAGTACAAATTAGGGGAAATGTTCGATTTTTACCAATGTTTAAGAGTAAACAAATCACGCCATGCGTCCAATACTCATCAACTGGTGAGTCTGATATTCTTTCACAAGTGCACTGATATTATTTATATCATTTTTACAATAATGCAATAGTCTGCATAATGGTAAATCTTTTATTTTTTGTGTGAATAAAAAATCAAAATAGAAAGCAAGAGTAATATAAAAGGGGGCTAAAGATGTGACTAATGAACAGATAACATCTTATTTTAGTGCCAGAAATGTCTGCGTTGTTTATTTTGGACCCTATTTTGAAATTGATAACTTTTTTATTTTGCATGAAATTGAACAAATTGCCAATTTCTGACCACTTTATTGGGTAGTTGAAATCGGTAAATTGGTGGTTTCTTGTACTCAGTCGATAGAACAAATGGAGTTCTAAAGAAATAGCTATGAGTTTGGTCGATTGGAACAATGGAATTGGCCGAAAATAGGGCTCAAAGTTGGCGAAATTGCCGATGCGTATATATCGCCGAGATCATTAACTTCGCGAGAGCGTAATTCCGTAAGTTTTCCATCAAATTTCATACTTTTGGTGTCATTACCATCAGGAAAAGGTTCTCTTATCATTTCATAAGAAAAAATAATTTTTTTTTTTTTTTTTTGAAAATTTTGTGACAACAGGAGATACCTCAGGATTAGGGTTTGAGACAGTCAAAGGGTTAAACAAAAAATCTTCCTTTCTATCAAATGAGACCAACAAAATGAGAATACAACCATAAATACCATACGAAAATACTCTGCAAAGTCGGTGTTTTAAACCAAAAATGCTGTCGGAGTTTTTTTTTCATTATGCACTGTGCTGCAGGATTTTTTATACTGCGCACCCTGAGCACACAGACGCATGCTTTCACATGTAGGTCTACCAGCTTTCTCCCACCAGATTTGAAGGTGCTTGAATTTTGGCGTAGTATTACGAGACTGTCACAAAATTGCAAGCCGTAATATTATGGGACCTACAGTGAAAGGGTTAACAGAGCCCATTAATCCTTTCACTGTCCAGAACCAGAATTAGAAGCGCTCACAATGTCCACATTTAATCCTTTCGGGTGTGGTTTGAGGGGAAAGTTCCTGTTGTACTACAGCTTTGAAGTGCTGGTCAGTCCCTTAGTACTACACCATGAGCTCAGCTCATTCAGATAAGCTGTGAAGGGTAAATTTGGGCCTAGATATGAGAGAATGGGTCTGTGTGGTAAGTGTGCCCCATATAAAAAAAAATCCTGCAGCAAGCACCATACGAGCCTGGCCCATGGCCCGGCTCAGAGAGTAGAGAAACTCTCGAAACTCTTCAAAGGTATGTCAAAGGTATAATAGGAGAAAAAAATTGCGTCCATGTTTGTTGTTTAAAACAGCGACTTTGCAGTGTATTTTTGTATGGTACAGTAGACCCTCATTTAGCACGACTTTATGTTGCGCGTTTTGGGTATTACGCGATTGAAGAATTGCAGCACATTTTTATCTAACATGACGTAAACCTTATATTACGCGATTTGCTGGAGGGGAAAATTTTTGAGCCCGCGGTCGCCTGCAGTAGGTTAAACCATTGAGTCAGTGGGGGTCCTACTAAGGGTGGCTATGAGCCACAACAAGTGTTTAATGCTGACGAGACAAGTGTTTTCTGGAAGAAAATGCCAACATGAACTTATATCAGTCAGCAAGAGAAAAGTGCACCAGGCTTCAAGACCTTGCTCCTTTTGGGTAATGCATCAGGTGATTTCAAGTGTAAGCCCATGGTTATTTACCGCTGTAAGAATCCTCATGCTTTGAGGAAAAGGGAATTTGTTTTTCCTTCCCACAAACTGTAAGTTTATTCAGGTATACAGAGATAGTTACATTGATTATCATACATAGCAGCATATGTGTAGATAACCTAGGATAACCCAAAGTTTGGGTTATCCTAGGTTCTCTACACATATGCTGCTATGTATGATAATCTTTGTAACTGTATCTGTGTATACCTGAATAAACTTACTTACAGTTTGCAGGAAGAAAAAACAAATAACCATTCCCTCAAGCGGCCGGTGCTAATGTTGTGGAACAGCTGGGGAGACCACCCGCCTTCCCAGGCTACCCCTTCCCCAACAACAACCCACCATCCCAGCATTCGTATTCCATACGCGTCAAGCCAGCTGTTTGTCAAGAATAAGAGTGAATTGTGTTTTGATCTTTAAATTACTATATCTTGTATCTCCCAAGCAATTATGTCACCCAGTAGGCATACCAGTGTTGCTCAAAGTGGCAAGAAAATGTTTAAGCATTTATTAAGTCTTAGAATTAACGAAGAAAAAGATATTAGACAAGACATAACCTGTGGCTGTAATGAAGTGTTACTTTGTACACATAAAAAGATGTAAACATAAGTTTGTGTGACTAACTTACTGACTGACTGGACTGACTTACTGAATGACTTGACTGACTGACTTACTGAATGACTTGACTGACTGACTTACTGAATGACTTGACTGACTGACTTACTGAATGACTTGACTGACTGACTTACTGAATGACTTGACTGACTGACTTACTGAATGACTTGACTGACTTGACTTACTGAATGACTTGACTGACTTGACTTACTGAATGTCTTGACTGACTTACTGAATGTCTTGACTGACTTACTGAATGTCTTGACTGACTTACTGAATGTCTTGACTGACTTACTGAATGTCTTGACTGACTTACTGAATGTCTTGACTGACTTACTGAATGTCTTGACTGACTTACTGAATGTCTTGACTGACTTACTGAATGTCTTGACTGACTTACTGAATGTCTTGACTGACTTACTGAATGTCTTGACTGACTTACTGAATGTCTTGACTGACTTACTGAATGTCTTGACTGACTTACTGAATGTCTTGACTGACTTACTGAATGACTTGACTGACTGACTTACTGAATGATATTGAATGATTTACTGAATGACTTGACTGACTGACTTACTGAATGACTTGACTGACTGACTTACTGAATGTCTTGACCGACTTACTGAATGTCTTGACCGACTTACTGAATGTCTTGACCGACTTACTGAATGTCTTGACCGACTTACTGAATGACTTGACTGACTTACTGAATGACTTGACTGACTTACTGAATGACTTGACTGACTTACTGAATGACTTGACTGACTGACTTACTGAATGACTTAACTGACTTACTGAATGACTTTATTAAAGTTAGAGACACTCAGTACAACCATCAACTTCAGTTCCAGAATCTCTACTATCCACCTCAGCCCAGTAGGGCCACAGCATAACTCTCCACTCTCTTCACAATCATCCACAAACATCAGCACCTACAATTTAAGGTAAATACTATTATTTCTGTTACATTTGTAGTCTTAAGCAGTAAAAACAACATAATACATCACGATAATGAACTACAATTACATATTCTCTTTTATATTTGTAAGATCTGTTGGTCTAAAAAAAACTTGTTTGGCTTTTTGGGGACTCTCAGGAACGTAACCCTATTTTTCCCATAAGTTCTTTTAATTATCTAACACGATTTTAGCTAACACGACGTTTTCAGGAACGTAACTACCGTGCTAAATGAGGGCCTACTGTATTTATGGTTGTATTCTTGGTTTCTTGGTCTCATTTGATAGAATGGAAGATATGTTACAGAAATAGAGATGATGATTTTTTTTAGTACTGAAAATAGCTTGAAACTGAGCTCAAAGTAGCGGAAATGTTCGATTTTTGACGATGTTCAAGAGTAAACAAATGACGTCATGCATCCAATACACGTCAACTGATGGGTCTAATATACGTTCATGAATGCGCTGATAATATTTATACAATTATTACAATATTGCATAACAGTAAATCTTCTATTTTTTTGGTGTGAATAAAAATTCTTTATGTAAATAAAAAATCAAAATGGAATTCATCTGTGAAGCCTGGAAACGTAAATAATAAACAGATGAAATGTTATTTTAGTGTCAGGAATGCCTGTATTGTTTATTCTGGACACGACAGTTGACCCCTGGTTATCGGCTGTAATCCGTTCCAGAAGGTCGGCCTAAAACTGAAAAGGCCGAAAACCAAAATAATATTTCCCATAAGAATTAATGTAAATCCAATTTATCTGTTTCAGACACCCAAAAATATTAACAAAAATTACATTTTTTAAAGATTAACTCTAGTTTTACATAAAGAAAACAATGAGAAATAAACATTAAATACCTTTATTGAAGACTGTTGTTGGCGTATTGAAGAATGCAGGAGGGAAGAGGGAGTTTGGAATCCCCCTCCATAAGGACTTCAGGTATGAAAACCCTCTCAAGGGTTACTTCCCTTCTTTGTCATTTACTGTGACAGTGCATTCATTACATACCTAAAAATATTTGTAGTCTTAACCCTTTGACTGTCACAAGCCCATTTCTGAAACAGTCATTCTATGTCGCAAAATATTCTAAAAAAAAATAAAATTATTTTTCTTATGAAATTATAGAGAATCTTTTCCCGATGGTAATGACACCAAAAGTACGAAATTTGATGGAAAACTTATGGAATTACGTTCTCGCGAAGTTAGTGATCTCGGCGATATATACGTATCGGCGATTTCACCGACTTTGAGCCCTATTTTCGGCCAATTCCATTGTTCCAGTCGACCAAACTCATAGCTGTGTCTTTAGAACTCAATTTGTTCTATCGATTGAGTACAAGAAACTGCCAATTTACCGATTTCAAATACCCAATAAAGTGGTCAGAAATTGGCAATTTGCCCAATTTCATGAAAATTAAAAAAAGATGTCAATTTCAAAATAAGGTTCAGAATAAACAATACAGACATTCCTGGCATTAAAATAAGATTTTCTCTGTTCATTAATAATGTCTTTAGGCCCCTCTTATATTACTCTTGCTTTCTATTTTGATTTTTTATTCACACAAAAAATAGAAGATTTACTGTTATGCAGACTACTGCATTATTGTAAAAATGGTATAAATAATATCAGTGCACTTGTGAAAGAATATTAGACTCACCAGTTGATGTGTATTGGACGTGTGGTGTGATTTGTTTACTCTTGAACATGGGCAAAAATCAAACATTTCTGCTACGTTGAGCTCAATTTCAAGGTCGTTTTCATCATGACACTAATCAAAATCACCTCTATTTCTGTAATATGTTTTCCATTCTATCAAATGAGACCAAGAAAAAGAGAATACAACCATAAATACTATACGAAAATACACCTCAAAGTCGGCATTTTAATCCAAAAACACTGTCAGTTTTTTTTTCTCATTATGCACTGCGTGCTGCAGGATTTTTTTATACAGCGCACACTGACCACACAGACCCATTCTCTCACATGTGGGCCTACCAGCCTTCTCCCGCTTGATTTGAAGCCGCTAGAATTTTTTAGTATATACATATATACGTCCGAAACACTGGCTCGTAAGACGTATATATTCGACCGAAACAGTCAAAGGGTTAATGTAGGCGATAGTAGTATTTATTTGTAGGAAGTCGGTGAAGGCAGCAGTAATGTAGGTACATACACGTAGTATGTAGCCCCCTTGTGATATAGGCTGGGCTACACTACACAGCCATATTATTACACTACACAACCTTATTATTACCATGTTCACTGAATTTAATCATTTCTAACAACTACATTTAGATACCATCATAAACAGAGGGAGAAGTAATGAATAATTCATGTCGAGAATTGTAAACAAATGCGTATGAAGGGCAGTTACTGCACCAGACACCAGATTCACAGTTTTCTCTAACTCTGCATTTGAGAAAACATAATTTTTACCTTCCACCCTCCTACTTGATTCGCTTGTACTCACTACTTGATAACATATAAACATTGCATGTTTATAAACATTGCATGTTTATATGCTATGTTTATATGCTATATGCTATGTAACGTATTTCTTATATAATTTTGAAGAAAATATCATAGATTGATTAATGAAAATGTTTATATTAACCTAAAATAAGATATTTAATGTGCCCAAGAGTGATTATTATTAAACATACATCACATATAAACATTGTATGTTTTTATATAGTACTATGTAACAAGTTTCTTATATAATTTTGAAGAAAATATCATAGACGGATTAATGAAAATATCTATATTAACCTAAAATAAGATATTTAATGTACTCAAGAGTGATTTATTACGCGTCCAACACCATTCTCATATTTTTCAATAACTTCTTTCTTAAATTCCATAATATTTCTCACTTTCTTTACCTAAAGAACTTTACTAGGAACTTTCTTTGGGGCCATGGTTACTTATTTCGCAGTTGTACATAATGAATAACCACCAAAAACAAAGAATTATAGCAAAATGTTGGGATGAGTGAGCATCAGAAGCTTCCTCACTCTCCCAGAAACACAGCCAGACTGGTGGGAGCGGTTGGCAGCGGGCGGGTTGATGCGTCCCATACGTCCGATAACCAGAAGCCAAAAAACCGGCCTATAACCTAGTTGGCCGATAACAGGAACGGCCGATAACCGGGGGTCCACTGTATTTTGAAATTGGAATATTTTGAGCTTTATGTGAAATTGGCCAAATTACCAATTTCTGATCATTTTATTGGGTAGTTGAAATACAGTTGATTGGGCAGTTTCTTGTGCTCAGTCGATAAAATAGAAGTAATACCAGTGAAATACCCGAGAATTTGGTCGACTGGAATAATGTTATTGGCCTAAAGTAGGAGTCAAAGTGGGCAAAATCGCCAATGCATAAATATTGTGACACAGTAAAATTTGTTAGTGTAATTTCGTCAATTTTCCATCAAATTTCATACTTTTTGTTTTATTACCTTCAGAAAAAGATTCTCTACCATTTCATAAGAATTTTTTTTTTTTTTTTAAATTCTTGGATCCTGTGGACATGATTTACAGCCTGGACCCTCAAAGGGTTAACCCTTTGAGGGTCCAGGCCATAAATCTATGCCTTGTCCACAGGGTCCAAGAATTTAAAAAAAAAATGTGTCTTATTTCTTGAATAATAAAATGTAACCAGGAATGATTGTCACGGTTTACAGTGTCCCAATAATTGAATCAGACCTAATAAAAGCCCATTAAACAGACTGGGGGTGTAGGGGGCCTTACCCATTTTCAGGAATACAGTGGACCCTCACTATTCGAACACTCCAAAACTCACCCTTTTATGTAAGTTTATTATTGTAAGTGCTTTTATAAGTGTATTTTTGGGGGTCTGAAATGCACTAATCTAATTTACATCATTCCTTATGGGGATAAATTCATTTGGTAACAACACTTGAACAGCATTCTGGAATGAGGGTGAGTTTTGGAGTGTTCGAATAGCAAGGGACCACTGTATCGGTAAAAAAACTAATATTTCCACTACTTTGAGGACAGTTTGAAGCTACTTCCATTCCTGGAACCATCTAAAGTATTCTCTGATGATGAAAGTTTTTCTTTGTCGGGCCACCCTGCCTTGGTGGGAAACGGCCAATGTGTTAATAAAAAAAAAAAAATAATTCGATAGAATGTAAGATGTACTACAGAGGCGTGCTTACACTACAGCTACAAAACTGCAACATTAACACCCCTCCTTCAGAGTGCCGGCACTGTACTTCCCATCTCCAGGAATCAAGTCCGGCCTGCCGGTTTCCCTGAAACCCTTCATAAATGCTACCTTGCCTACACTCCAACAGCACGTCAAGTCCTAAAAACCATTTGTCTCCATTCGCTCCTATCTAACACGCTCACGCACGCTTGCTGGAAGTCCAAGCCCCTTGCACACAAAACCTCCTTTACACCCTCCCTCCAACCTTTTCTAGGCTGACCCCTACCCCGCCTTCCCTCCACTACAGATTTATACACTCTCAAAGTCATTCTATTTTGCTCCATCCTCTCTATATGTCCAAACCATCTCAACAGAAAACCTCCCAAAGTCATCTAAAGTGAACACAAGGTCAGAGTTTTGCTTTTCCCATTGTGCATTGCATGAGGCAGGATTTTATATTTTCTGTACACACTTGCTACACAGACCAATTCTTCATATCTAGGCCAGAATTTACAACTCATAGCTTATCTGAGTGAGCTGAACTCATAACTTAGATTTGTGATGGACCCTGGCACCAATAATGTAGTTCTACATGATGGACAGTGAAAGGGTTTAATGCTTAGTGTAAAATCTAAGACCACATAACTAATCACGGTCTTCTGTTACCTTACCACTTCAGACTTTAGGCTCTTGATGTTTGTGTTAAGACTTGGTTGCTTTTCTTACAATTTTTAAATTATCAATACATTTTAATTTAAATTCATCTGTTTAAAAAGCTTTGTAAATTCTCTTCACTGATAATTATATCTAAATTTATTGTCAACTTGATATAATAATTAATTTCTTTACTCATAATAGTGCTTTAATGGATAACAAAAGCTGAAGATATAAATTTGTATTCATTATAAAAATCTTTTCAGTATTATCGGCAAGCACGGCAACATGCTTTGCATGTTGTTTACCCAGAATTAGCACTTGAAGCTGATTCTGGTGCTGGTCGACTCAACTACCCACGGCCACTTTCTGAGCCTCCATCACCCTCCTCCTCTAGAGCTACTACACCTGCACCTTCAGAACAAGGCTCTGATGAAGAGGAGGAGGAGGAAGACAGTGTTGATAGTGAAGCTGAGGTAAGTCTCGGGGAGTTGTATAATAAAGATGAAGTCTAATAATAATTGAAGAATTTATTACTCTTTATAGGCAAAGAAAAGTTTTGAGCAACAACGAAGTGTCCAGCTAGACCTGTAATTTTTTTTTTTTTTCAACAAGTCGGCCGTCTCCCACCGAGGCAGGGTGACCCAAAAAGAAAGAAAATCCCCAAAAAGAAAATACTTTAATCATCATTCAACACTTTCACCACACTCATACATAATCACTGTCTTTGCAGAGGAGCTCAGATACGACAGCTGAGAATAGTCCCTCCCAGCTGTCACTATCTCAGACCCCTCCTTTAAAGTGCAGGCATTGTACTTCCTATTTCCAGGACTCAAGTCCAAGTAAATCAATTAACTGGTTTCCCTGAATCCCTTCACAAAATGTTACCCTGCTCACACTCCAACAGATCGTCATGTCCCAAAAACCATTCGTCTCCATTCACTTCTATCTAACACGCTCACACATGCTTGCTGGAAGTCCAAGCTCCTCGCCCACAAAACCTCCTTTACCCCTTCCCTCCAACCTTTTCTAGGACGACCCCTACCCCGCCTTCCTTCCCTACAGATTTATACGCTCCAAGTCATTCTACTTTGATCTATTCTCTCTAAATGACCAAACCACCTCAACAACCCCTCTTCAGCCCTCTGACAAATACTTTTAGTAACTCCACACCTTCTCCTAATTTCCACATTCCGAATTTTCTGCATAATATTTACACCACACATTGCCCTTAGACAGGACATCTCCACTGCCTCCAGCCTCCTCCTCGCTGCAGCATTTGCAACTCATGCTTCACACCCATATAAGAGTGTTGGTACCACTATACTTTCGTACATTCCCTTCTTTGCCTCCATGGATAACGTTTTTGTCTCCACAGATACCTCAATGCACCACTCACCTTTTTCCTTCATCAATTCTATGGTTAACCTCATCCTTCATAAACCCATCCGCTGACACGTCAACTCCCAAATATCTGAAAACATTTACTTCTTCCATAATCCCTCTCTCCAACGTGATATCCAATTTTTCTTTATTTAAATCGTTTGATACCCTCATCACCTTACTCTTATCTATGTTCACTTTCAACTTTCTACCTTTACACACTCTCCCAAACTCGTCCACTAACCTTTGCAACTTTTCTTTAGAATCTCCCATAAGCACAGTATCATCAGCAAAAAGTAACTGTGTCAACTCCCATTTTGCATTTAATTCTCCATAATTTAATCCCACCCCTCTCCCCAACACCCTAGCATTTACTTCTTTTACAACCTCATCTATAAATATATTAAACAACCATGGTGACATTACACATCCCTGTCTAAGACCTACTTTTACCGGGAAGTAATCTCCCTCTCTCCTACACACCCTAACCTGAGCCTCACTATCCTCATAAAAACTCTTTACAGCCTTCAGTAACTTACTACCTATTCCATACACTTACAACATTTGCCACATTGCTCCCTTATCCACTCTATCATATGCCTTTTCTAAATCCATAAATGCAATAAAAACTTCTCTACCTTTATCTAAATACTGTTCACATATATGCTTTATATATGTGTTGTAAAAGTCAACTAAAATGCCAGGAACAATGGGCTAGTAACCCCTTTTCCTGTATAGCTTACTAAAAAGAAGAAGAAGAAAACCGTCAAAGTGGGATGTTTGAATGTGCGTGGATGTTGTACGAACGATAAGAAAGAGATGATTGTAGATGTTATGAATGAAAAGAAGCTGGATGTCCTGGCTTTAAGTGAGACAAAGCTGAAGGGGGTAGGAGAGTTTCAGTGGGTGGGGAGAAATAAATGGGATTAGATCAGGGTTTCAAATAGAGTTAGAGCTAAAGGAGGAGTGGCAATAATGTTGAATAATCAGT
>WNWK01012304.1:24524-60212 GCA_009830355.1 Cherax destructor | reverse complement strand
AAGACAAGCCACGGGTGGTGGAAATCTTTAGCTCAAGTACTTGCACACTTCTCAGTGCGTCATCTAGAGCTATGCAATATTGCAAGAGAGCAACTAAAGCAGGAAAAGAGTCTGGTGGCTATAGCTCTCGTTTCACACACGGAGGGCCCGGGTTCGATTCCCGGCGGGTGGAAACATTTCGACGTGTTTCCTTACACCTGTTGTCATGTTCACCTAGCAGCAAATAGGTACCTGGGTTGTTAGTCTACTTATGTGGGTCGCATCCTGGGGGACAAGATTAAGGACCCCAATGGAAATAAGACAGACAATCCTCGTTGACGCACTGACTTTCTTGGGTTATCCTGGGTGGCTAACCCTCCGGGGTTAAAAATCCGAAGAAATCTTATCTTATCTTTAATGCGGATGTGTCACCAGCCACGGTTACCCTTAGAGTAACCGTGGCTGGTATTATCCCACATGACACATCCGGTGACAAATCTCTCTCTGCTTTAGTTGCTCTCTTGCAACAATGCATAGCTTTTGATGACGCACTGAGAAGTGTGAAAGTACTTGAGCTGAAGATTTCCACCCCCGTGGCTTGTCTTGCATAGTTAAGATCGCCCGCTGCGATTGTTTGCATATATATATATATATATATATATATATATATATATATATATATATATATATATATATATATATATATAATATATATATATATATATATATATTATATATATATATATTATATATATATTGTGTGACTCAAGAGGCCACACAATGTACATGTCACCTTAACAACTAAGCCATCGATCCTACAAACAACATGAGCCCATCGAACTAGGCTTGTTTCATGTTGTGAGGACACTCGTGGCAATTGTATGTTCAATGATTAATTTCAGCCTCCTCCTGTTTGAATTCCCGCCTCCACAAGTGAGTAAGGTGACATGTACATTGTGTGGACTCTTGAGGTGGAACAATGTGTCGTGAGGTCGAATTCTACCCAACCGCAGTTTCGTAAATGATTCAAAACCACTTGTTTCGTGGTTTCATTGTTATGCAGACTACTTGTGGAAGCGGGTATTCAACAGGACGAGGCCGAAATTAATCCTTGAGCATACAACTGCCACGAGTGTCCTCGCAACATATGACATGTACCACGTACATGTACATGTGCCATGTACGCTTATGCATTGCTCTCTTGGTTTAAGGTTGCTGCTTACCATCACCCCCAAGTCCGTTTCGCAATCTGTATGGCTAAGTTCTACGTTATTTAACTTATAAGTGCTTGGGTTATGGACACTCCCGAGCTTCAGAACCTTGCATTTATCTACATTGAACTGCATCTGCCACTTTTCTGACCACGAATTAAGTTTGTCTAGCTCAGTTGAGGGTGTTGTTAGGAATTTAAACTAGGATTAGTTAGAGGTATGGGTTTAGAAATGGAAAGTAATGAGTGTCGAAATATGGATTTAGGCTTTGATATCATAAATCTTAACAATAACAAGGACAGTAATGCGTATAAAGAAAAAACAGAAAGGAGCAGGAAGGGCAAAGAGAAAGGAGGGTCTTTAAACATATATTACACAAATAGTCGTAGTGCTAGGAATAAGATGGACAAGTTGATATTAGTTGCTAGTGCAGGTCACATTGATGTATTTGCTGAGACGTGGTTCAATACGAAAAATCGGGACATGCCTGCCGAATGTCATATACAGGGTTTTAAATTATTCCAAGTAGACAGATGTATCGGGAAGGGGGGTGGAGTGGCACTGTATGTCCGAGATCGCTTGAACTGTTGCATAAAAACGGGTATAAAGTCTGAAATAACACATGCAGAGTCTGTGTGGATAGAATTTTCAGAGGGGCATGAAAAATTGATTTTAGGTGTAATATATCGCCCACCAAACTTAGGTAGGGAACAAGGGAGACTACTATGGGAGGAAATTGTTAAGGCCACAATGCACGATAACGTAGTAATTCTAGGGGACTTCAACTTTAGTCAGATTGATTGGAAATTCTTGACTGGGAATTTAGAATCTAACGACTTCTTAGAAGTAGTTCAGGATTTTTTTTTTAAGCAGTTTGTGGCAAACAAGGAAACCCTTGTTAATAATTTAGAATTTACAGTGGAACTTGGCGCAAGCGACCACAAATCAATTACTTTTAGCATTGAATGGAAATATTATAGTAGGGATAACTCAGTAACGGTCCCAGATTTTGGCTTAGCAGATTACATTGGGCTTAGAGAACACTTATCATCTGTGGACTGGGGTAGCAAAGAGAGCTACCAATTTGAGTTTTCTGAACACTATACAGGCTGCCCAAAGAACATTTATCCCGTATAAATAAATTAGATCGAATAGAAATGACCCAAAATGGATGAATAATAGGCTCAAATATCTTTTAGGACAGAAGAAAGGAATTTATAGGCGCATCAAAAGAGGTGAGGGTCATCTTATGAATCAGTATATTGACATTACGAATGACGTTAAAATGGGGATAAGAAAAGCTAAACAGGACTACGAAATTAAAGTTGCTAGGGATTCGAAAACTAACCTAAAAAGTTGTTCCAGGTGTATAGAACAAAAGTTAGAGATAAGATAGGTCCCCTTAAAAATAACTATGGGTATCTTACTGACAAAGTGAATGAAATGTGCTCTATTTTTAATAATTATTTTCTTTCGGTTTTCACTCAGGAAGACATTAATAATATCCCAATAATTAGGTTTTTTAGTAGGCCTGAAGAAGATAAATTATGTAATATCACAGTCACTAGCGAAATGGTTATTAAACAGATAGACAGTTTGAAGCAAAATAAATCACCCGGTCCTGATGAGCTTTTTTCAAGGGTTCTTAAGGAATGCAAAATGGAACTCTGTGAACCTTTAAGTAATATATTTAATTTATCTCTTCAAACAGGTGTAGTGTCTGATATGTGGAAGATGGCTAATGTAATTCCTATTTTTAAAGCAGGGAACAAGTCGTTACCGTCAAATTACCGCCCAATAAGCATAACCTCAATTGTTGGTAAATTACTAGAGTCAATTATAGCTGATATTATTAGAAGCCATCTTGATAAGCATAATTTGATTAATGATACTCAGCATGGATTCACGAGGGGCCGTTCCTGCCTATCTAATTTATTAACCTTTTTCAGTAAGGCTTTTGAGGCTGTTGATCACGATAAAGAATTCGATATTGTTTATTAAGACTTTAGTAAGGCCTTTGATAGAGTATCACAGAGACTGTTAAAGAAAGTGGCAGCTCATGGCATTGGGGGAAAAGTGCTGTCATGGATCGAGTCATGGCTCACCAATAGGAAGCAGAGAGTGTGCATAAATGGGGTTAAATCCGAGTGGTGATCTGTAACAAGTGGTGTTCCACAGGGATCAGTCTTAGGCCCGTTGTTGTTTATAATATATATCAATGACCTTGATGAGGGAATTACTAGTGATATGATGTTGCAGTGTCTGACAAGATGTACAAGAATGGTATACAATACCGACAAGATGAAATTAAGACACATGTGCAACATCTGGGTATCTTTATTGTAGACGTTTCACCCTCCAGTGGCTTTATCAATACAATACTGCAACATCATGGAATCTTGATTCTGAGGACCTGTACATAACCTTCTTCAAGGCGACGACGACTACTACTACAACTAACCCATCTCTTTGGGTATGACCTACTTCCACTGGGCAATCCCGCCTACCAGTGACTATGCCCTCGTCTGCTACCCGTCCCTTTCCACCTGACGTTAGTATATAAGCGCCAGCCTCCTTGCCTCTGCTCCAGAAACTCCACGACTTCGGTGCTATTCACATCAACTCCAAGGCCGAGGGACTGATTACCTCATCTTTTGTATATAGTTCTACTGTCTTCACATAATGTCCTAGAATTTGTATTGATAAAGCCACTGGATGGCGAAACGTCTACAATAAAGATACCCAGATGTTGCACATGTGTCTTAATTTCATTTTGTCGGTATTGTATACCATTCTTGTACATCCTAATTATCTCTATTGCTGTCCTATACTTACTAATCAGGCCTTCACGTCTGCCAACATCGTTGCCTCCCACACTGAGGCATATAATAGGATTGCTCCCATTACCTTTCATGATATCGTTTAAACGGCTAACAATATCCCCAATCCCAGCCCCAGGAAAACATACCCTCTGCCTCCTCTTCCTGTCCCTAAGACAAAAAGCCCTATCCATAAACTTAACCTGACTGTCCCCAACTAAAACAATATTCTTACCTTCACTGGCGGAGTTCGTTGTGAAGTTCTCGATGGTCTTCGTTGGGGTTTCAAGGGATGTCGACTCACTCTCGTCCGCCAATGCTTCCTTGGTGCTCGTTGTGACGTTCCCAGTAGACAGCCCACATTTGTCGGGTAGCACCGAAAATGGGATGGAAGTTTCCACAGTAGTCTTCTGGTTTTTCGTTTTTTTCTGCCACTCCAACAGTCTTCTTGATCTTCATCTTCATTCAATGTTGCCCGGCCACTGACCAGGTTCCCCTCCTGACCTGAGGACTCACAACAGGGGGATTACTACGAATCCTCTTGTTTTCCTCCTTCAATCGCCGTATCTCGAGCTTAGCAACCCTAAGCTCATCTTTCAGCTGCTGGTAGAGTTGCTCAAGAGAGGACATCGTGGTTCAGATTCACAGAGAGCACACTAGACACGTCTTCACAGGTCACCACGTCTGAATCGATTATCCTACCTATCTTCGTGTCATCAGCGAATTTAGTTAGTGATCAAAGAAGCTAATTTCTGCAGACGCAAGTGCCTTGAATCAGCACTTATCGCTGTTTCTAACACAATTAAACAAAACAAAGGCAGCTTCACCATCTCTGAAGTCTTAGCAAGAATCCTCCTGAGAACAGTAAACCCTACCATCACATAGTCTCTCCTGCTAATACTACACAAGCACATCGCAGAGGTGGAACACTGCTACAGGCTTTCTCTATTCCAACCTCCAACAGAAATATTTGTCTAACCTATATTTTTATGCTACCCAAGTAATAGGTTTTATCACCTTTTACTCATGTACAAGCTGATTGTTCTACCTTATTGTATTACTACTACTACTACAACATATATCACTACTGCTACTTCTACTACTACCACCACTAGTATTACACCTCACTCTGAGCCTATATATACCCTCTGTGTCCATGTATTGTTTATAACGGCTTGACAAAGCTCCTGGAGAGCGAAACGTTGCCACAATAAAATGTCATATTAGTTGCATTTGTGTCTATTACAACCTCAGGTTCTCAAGGCCTGTTATCCTGAGTGTAAAAGGGAGATGGAGCAAAGAAACACCGTAGAAAAACTTTGAATTTGTATTTTCCTTCACCAAGTATTTAAATATCTGAATTTGTATTTTCCTTCGCCAAGTATTTACAGCTTTATACAACTATGTACACTATATATAAATAGAGTAGTATTAGTACATGCCACGGTAGTCAAGGCAAAACAACAGCCAAGAGACAGAGACGACTGTGCAACAACCAGCTCAGGGTGGGAATGACAATGGTAAACATGTGAGTGGAATCCACGTCACCTTTACCATTGCCAGATCCACATTGTGATTGGCTGAACCAAGGTGTTGAGCTGATGATGGGTCCCCAATCACCAAATCCTTAGCAACATGGTTCGCTGGTTGGTGAGGCAGCCTATATGGGTGTGTTTAACATGCTCCGAATAAGGTGACGTACTCTTTGCATGCAACAGTGTCCTTTTACTCAACATATTGTCGGTAATTCTACCAATATTAATACACTCAACAGTATCGTCAGACTCACCTACAGCATAAGCTTCTGTCCTCTAAAAGCTTCAGGCAGTGTTCTAAGTCCTCACAATCTACATCCCCGTCTTGACTGGTAATTTGGCACTCCTCACGTGCCTTGTTTAAGCGTCCTTTATGGACTCCCATAGACCGCTTTAGCTGAATTAGAGATGAGACAGTTAGTATTTAATTTTCACCAGCCATTGTCGTAGTTTAAGTAAAAGTGCGGCATTAATTTGGACTTTAATTAGCCCATCCCACAGCACGATACGGAATTAGGTGAGAACAAATGTGTTTCAAAGCTCTTCGATAAGCCTAATGATTTTCTTCACCATATATTGACTTGACTTTGAATTAAAATGCACACCGTCAGCCCTCAAACCTAACTGAAATGGTTTAGCACGCAAATTTACAAATTAAATGTGATCAATATGCTCGGCTTTCTTCAATAGCCTACAATTTACACTGCGAGCAATACATAAGAACATAAGAATGGAGGAACACTGCAGAAGGCCTACTGGCCCATACAAGGCAGGTCCTTATCAAAACGACCCCTACCCAAAGCTACCCAAGAATTTACTCCGTACCCAATGACACCGATCAAACTCAGCCCCTCCCACTCATATATTTGTCCAATCTCTTTTTAAAGCCACCCAAGGTCCTAGCCTCTATCACCCTACACGGAGGATTATTCCACACATCCACAACTCTGTTCGAAAACAAGTACTTACCTAAGTCCTTTCTAAATCTAAATTGATTCAACTTAAATCCATTATTTCTAGTTCTTACCTTTTTCGACACCCTCAGTACTTTACTAATATCACCCTTGTTCATGCCCATCATCCACTTATACACCTCGATGATATCTCCCCTCATTCTACGTCTCTCCAGAGAGTGGAGATTCAAGGCTCTAAGTCTATCTTCATACTGAAGATTCCTTATACAGTAAATCATTTTAGTCATTCTTCTCTGTATGTTCTCCAATGAATCTATATCCATCCTGTAGTAAGGAGACCAAAACTGAGCGGCATAATCTAAATGAGGCCTCACTAGTGATGTATAGAGCTGTAAAATAACTTTTGGACTTCTGTTACTTATACTTCTTGAAATAAATCCTAGTAATCTGTTAGCCTTATTGCGCACACTTAGGCACTGTTGTCTTGGCTTTAGATTTCTGCTTACCATGACTCCCAAGTCTTTTTCACATTCTGTATGATCAAGCTCTACTTCACCTAGTTTATAGCTTCGAGGGTTATTTTCATTACCAAGGACTAGTACCTTACACTTGTCCACATTGACCTTCATCTGCCATTTTTCAGACCAAGACATTGATTTGTCCAAATCCTCCTGGAGTTCATTGGTATTCTCCTCAGAATGAATCATACGGCCTATCTTTGTATCATCAGCAAATTTACTCATGTCACTTGTAATTCCTTCATCAAGATCATTAATGCAAATTATGAACAACAATGGGCCTAAAACTGATCCCTGTGGAACGCCACTAGTGACTAATCCCCATTCAGATTTGACCCCATTAATGGAAACTCTCTGCTTTCTGTTGGTAAGCCATGCCTCTATCCATGCTAGAATTTTACCTCCTATACCATGAGCTGCCACTTTTCTTAAGAGTCTCTTGTGAGGTACTCTATCGAAGGCTTTACTAAAATCCAAATAAACAACATCATATTCTTTATCACTGTCTACTGCCTCAAATGTTCTATTGATGAACGTCAGTAAATTTGTCAGGCAGGAACGACCTCTCGTGAACCCATGCTGAGATTCATTAATCAAATTATGCTCTTCAAGGTGACTTCTAATAATGTCAGCTATAATTGATTCTAATAATTTGCCTAGATGTCAGGCTTATTGGACGGTATATTTGAAGGAATGGACTATTCCCTGATTTGAATATAGGAACTACATTAGCTATCTTCCACATCTCTGGCACAACACCAGTAAGGATTGTCGCATTAAACACACTCTTTAATGGCTGACTAAGTTCCATCTTGCATTCTTTAAGTTCCCTGAAAAACAACTTGTCGGGTCCTGGGGACTTATTTTGCTTCAGTTTATCTATCTGTTTGATAACCATGTCCCTCGTGACAGTAATATTAGTTAATTTGAATTTGTCAGGAACTAAATGATTGTTAATTTTTGGAATCTCATTTACGTCTTCTTGTGTAAAGACTGACAAAAAATAGTCATTAAATAGAGAACACATTTCCAGTTCGTTATTCGTCAGCTGTCCATTCCCAATTTTCAGAGGTCCTACTTTTTCCTTCACCTTCGTCCTATACACTTGAAAGAACCCTTTTGGATTAGTCTTTGATTCATTAGCAACCTTAATCTCATAGTCACGATTAGCCTTTCTAATCCCCTTTTTTACTTCTCTTTTAAGCTGAACATATTGGTCAGAAAGGTTAACCTCTCCTCTTTTGATGCGCCTACAAATTCCTCTTTTCTCCCATAATAGATGCTTTAGCCTCCTGTTGTCTCATTTGGATGGTTATTATTAGACCTAATTTCTCCCTGGGAAATGTATATTCTCTGAGCATGTTGTACATTATTAAGAAAAAAATCATAATCGCAGATTCCTTTGTAATCGTAAGTATGATCATCATCAATAAAATCATTAGTTAGATTACCAAAATCGAGATTAGACAGGTGTTCCCTAAGTCCATTATAATCGGCAGAACGAAAATCAGGGACTTTTACCGTATTATCATTATTCTCGTATTCCCAGTAATGGATTTGTGATCATTTGCGCCAAGCTCTTCACCGATCTCCAGATTATTTACGAGTGTTTCCTTATTTGACAAGACTAGGTCGAGCAAAATATTACCCCAGGTACCTGGTGAAGATACTTGTCCTCTTTTCTCTTGTGAAATGCAGCAGCTCCCACCCCAGTCCCACCTTAGGGTGGACAAAGCACCAGACGATGCCATATTGTCTGCTCCCTCAGGCAGAGACTCGGAGTGGACAAAAAAAAGATGAGAATATAGAAAACAAATAACAAGGGAAAATTACTAGAATTTGAGAGAATAGAAGGTAGCACTCTATTCTCTTGGAAGTATGCTACCACCACATGCTCTTTTAATAGTGGAAGAGATAAAAGTAGCTACGTATATGCATAAGAGATGGGGGAAGTACGGAGTTTGGGTAGAGCAGGAGAAATAATGCAGGATAGTTATAACAAGATAGGGGTCCTGATAAGTACTGGCTCTCAGGGCAGCTTGGCCATAAAATGTAAGCAGTAGGCGCCTTATCAGGGGCTTGACTCTCCAAAGAAAATGATGTCATCAATATGTTACTCAATTTTACCTCTGAAAAATTGACCTTATATACATGGCTCAAAGAGGGAAGTAAAACATACCCAGATAAAAGCACTTACAATTTAATAAACATTACAAGGGAATCTGAAGTCATTGACACCAAAGACAAAAAATTACTAGCAGCAAATACTTAATTATTATAGAAGAACTGACTTACTGATGTTAAAACTACCTCCCCACATAGTTCCCAAGGAACTCCATTGCTTTACCATACTGGGGTTACCTCCCTTGATTAAAAGCCTTGGTACATTCCTTCTTTGGGCTGCTACTGAGACCTTCCAAATCCCAGATTACAAGCCTGGTCTAATCCTCCAGGGCCAGAGTTTCCAAGGTCCCTAGCACTATATCCTCTCGTCAGTATATATGATTGATCCTGCTAACTCTTATACATATCTTCTGGGGTGCCTGGTTTGGCCAACCCATAACTTCTACTAATTTGGAGGCATCACTTTTTTTTTTTTTGGGGGGGGAATATGGGTGCCTGGTTGCTGCTAAACCTTGTTAGCAGCAGAATAATCAATATGAGAAGTTGAAAAATGCTGCTTAAGCCAGCAAAGTTGTGAGAGTTCATATAGGAACTCTCCCTCGTGTTTCCTCCCTTGTTTGAATATAACTCAAACTAGTGTATGCAAGCTCTTCACAACACCCCTACAACAAGAGGTCAACTCACCTCTATAAAACTTATTTCTACTCACAATAATTATTACAATGAATACTAATATTAGAAAAAAATAAGCAGATACCAAAAAAAAGAACTTTATACACTGTATTACAGATTAACAAAAATTCTAGTTAAAAAATATTGGAACCCACAATAACAGAACAACAGCATGCGAGAATAATCACACTTCTAAGGCATTTCTTGAGTTAATTCACAGTTTTTAAATAATAATATTTTAAACTCATTTACAGATGCTACAGTAATAATAATAATAATAATAATAATAATAATAATAATAATAATAATAATAATAATAATAATAATAATAATAATATAAAATAAATAATACTGATAATACTTTCTCTATTAAACTCTTGTCTTGTTCTCCATTACATTTCAATATAACAATGACGGTAGATGACATTACCTATCTAATCTTTTAATTAAACTGCATTCATTTCCTTCACCTGAGTTACAGAACTATGCACATTGTAAATAGGTAAGAATATAGACAATAAACACACAGTGAGGACAATCATGGAATTTTTACAATGAATATTTATCACACCTTACATAAGTAATGCTTGAGGGGCTGATTTGCTTCATTACACTTGTTCCAGCAGTGTTTCTGATATCTTCTGGTAAGATGTTGAACAGTCTGGGACCCAGGATGTTGATACAGTGCTCCCTTATTGTCACCACCGCACCCCTGCTCCTCACTGGGTTTATTTTACACTTCCTCCCATATCTCTCACTCCAGTAAAAAAAAACATACTACGGGTGGGGTTCGAACCCGCGGTCAGAGAGTCTCAAAACTCCAGACCGTCGCGTAAGCCACTGGTATGGTTTGTTTGCAATCGTGTCATTACGATTTCGTGAGTCTCACTCCAGTATGTTATGGCAGTGTGCAGATTTGGGACCAGACCCTCGAGTACTTTCCAGGCACATACTATCATGTATCTCTCTCTCCTCCGCTCCAATGAGTACATGTTCAAGAATTGAAAACGATCTTCTCAGTAATGTAGGTGCTTTACTGAATCAATGTACTGTTGTACTCAGTGGCGATGATTTTGCATTTGCTTCCTGGCGGCGGAAACCTCCGTTCTATCAGGACAATTGCTATTCTAGAACCACACTGTTCATGAAAGGAGTTTGCCACTTGCAAAATGCCTTCTACGATGGTAATGGGTACGCAGCCTGAAACAATATCATTACCTCCTAGAAACAGAACTGTCAAGTGGTGTGGATGTTTTAAATCAACATTCAATCTTGAATCTTCGTTAAAATTCATCATTTTAGCCCCCGGTGCTCTGAATATCTGTACTGTACACCCTGGGACCTCCGGAAAGCTTTTGGGAAGCTGCCCTTGCCCCAAAACTGCAACCATATACATATATCGTTGTTATGAAAGCATACCCTAGCAATTTTCTGTTCAACGCCCGTAAATGATTACAGGACTTAAGCTAGTCTTTGGTGTAAATCACACATCCCACATTAACATGAGTCAATGACAATGAAATTCATCCAGTACAAATGCAGTTTTTGTAAATTTAAATTCACTTGGCTAACGAAAGTTCAGTAATTCAACTTATGAATCAGTAAGTAAATAATGTTGTGTGCAAATAACTTGGCCTAACTATGCCTAGCTTATTTAATTCAGTGTGGATAGTTGGATAAGGTAAATCCTAGCCTAACTTTATATAAATGTTTAAATTAGTGTGCAACTATAGCCTAAATCTGGCCTGCTGATTCACTGTAAATAATTAAATTCACAAGCTTGACTAGCCTACCTGGCCTACCTGTAAATTACAGTAAATAAATTTACAAGCTAACTAGCCTACCTGGCCTGCCTGTAAAATACTGTAAATAATTAAATTTACAAGCTAAACTAGCCTACCTGGCCTGCCTGTAAAATACTGTAAATAATTAAATTTACAAGCTAAACTAGCCTACCTGGCCTGCCCGTAAATTACTGTAAATAATTAAATTTACAAGCTAAACTAGCCTACCTGGCCTGCCTGTAAATCACTGTAAATAGTTAACTTCTGTGAGTAGTTAGCTTAGCCTAGCCTAATTCGTGTAAGTCTCTGGGCCCAGCTGTGAGCTAGCCTAACCTACGTAACTGTGCTCTATTAAGTTAAGACCATCTGTCTGCTAAACCAGCTTTCCCACATCTCGGGTCAGAAGGACCAGAAAATTTGGAAACTTTTGTGTTAACTTTCCCCTTGAGAGACGCTCCTTGGCAACTGTCATTGACACAAACTCCCAGAGATAGTATTCATAAGAACATAAGAAAGGAGGAACACTGCAGCAGGCCTGTTGGCCCATACTAGGCAGGTCCTTCACAATCTTTCCCACTAACAGAACACTTGCTCAATCCAATTTTCAATGCTACCCAAGAAATAAGCTTTGACAATTCCATTCACTCATTTGCGAGTCCCACTCAAATCCAACCCCTCTCACTCATGAATTTATCCAACCTAAATTTGAAAATACCCAAGGTCCTAGCTTCAATACCCCTACTAGGCAGACTATTCCACTCATCAAATACCCTATTTTTAAACAAATTCTTTCATATATCCATTCTAAATCTAACCTTATCTAATTTGAATCCATTATTGCGGGTTCTCTCTTGGAGAGATATCCTCAAGACCTCATTTATATCCCTTTTCTTAATACCCATTTTCCCACTTGTATACCTCGATCATGTCCCCCTCATTCTTGTCTTACAAGTGAATGGTAAAGGCAGCTTTACCATCTCTGAAGTCTTAGCAAGAATCCTCCTTAATCCTCCTTAATTTGTTTATGGCAAGTCTCGTTTTCCAATCGGCCCCTGACAACCAACTCCTGCAACAAATTTCCAATTACTACTGTTCATGTAAGAAATTCTTAACTATTCCAGAATGAAGGATAACTCTCTTGTGGTATGGAGTTCTGTTCCCTCACCCTCAGTACGTCTTGCAGTGACGGACTTATTCCGTGTTCACTTGTCCGCAGAAATGTTGGCCAACTGTGCTGGTAGGAAACGGAAATCATGTCTTACTGGGTTTGCCTGGTTAGAGACGAATATCCGCAGCACTTTGGGAAGCCTCTTAAGATGTTGTTGTCTCCAGGTTAAGTGTATTAACGCCTGTTCTCCGGGCTGATTAACTTGGCAGTTCTTGCCACAATCGTGTCTGTACTTCACCTGACGCTAGCATCTCTACCTGACTCCCATCTTTGTTTAGAATTTTTGTGTTGCCAGTTCTCTATCTAATATTCGCCTACATTAAAGGCCTAATCCTACCTATTTTTAGTTTCTAGCACTACATTAATAATATCTACGGTTAGTTACTACTGCATATACCTACCTAAACCTTCCTAGAAGGGTAAATATATCAAATATTATGTACAATCCCACTACCTCCAACAACTAGGGTTTGTGTTAGTGTGTGTGTTAAGGGCTCGTAAAGCTCATGTACTGTGAAACGTTTCGTGGAACTTTTAGAAGTTATTAGGTCTCCCAATAAGTTTCCACAAATGGCATACTACTATATAGAAAGCCCCTTGTTATGCAGAGCATTTCGGGCAAATCAGAGCAGTGTCCCAGGATGCTACCCACACCAGTTGACTAACACCCAGGTACCCATTTTACTGATGGGTGAACAGAGAAAACAGGTGTAAATAAACACGCCCAATGTTTCTACCCTGGCTGGGGATCGAACCCAGACCCTTGCCGTGTGAAGCGAGAGCTTCTGCCACCAGGCCACCAGATAACCAAATCGATTATTTCAATTGTTGCCCTTTAATTTTGTCCCTCAGGATGCATCCCACACCAGTCCACTTACACCCATGTACATACTTACTCCTGGTGAACAGGAACGTCAGGTGTAAGGTGACTAAAACCGTGGTAAGATTAGGTACCTACTTACTGCTAGGTGAGCAGTGACAGCAGGTGTAATGTGACTAACACTCAAGTACCTACTTACTGCTAGGTGAGCAATGACAGCAGGTGTAATGTGACTAACACTTAAGTACCTACTTACTTCTAGGTGAACAGTGACAGCAGGTGTAAGGAGACTAACATTCGGGTACTTACTTACTTGTAGGTGAACAGGGATAGCAGATGTATGGTGACTAACACCCAGGTACCTACTTACTTAACAGGGACAGCAGGTGTAAAGAAAAATGCCCAATGTTTCCACCCATGCCTGAAATCGAACCCCAGACACTCAGTGTGTGAGATAAATAAGACACTTGTGCAACATTTTGGTATCTTTATTCCAGAATAAAGATACCAAAATGTTGTGTGTCATTTATACACATTGGCAGCCTAGCCACGGGTCACACACTCAGCTCACACACTGAGGTCAGGGGTTCGAATCTCCTCCGGTACAGCTGGAAAACATTAGAGACGTGTTTCAATAAGACACCTGCTATCTCTGTTCACCCATCAGTGTAAAATGGGTACCTGGGTGTTAGTGGACTGGTGTGTGTCGCATCCTGGGACAAAACTGACTTAATTTGCGGGAAATGCTCAGCATAACAAACGGCTTTCTATATAGTAGTATGTCATTGATGTCAGCTATGGTCTGTATACCTTGTACATGTACTGGTAGTAAATAAAATATTATTATTGTTATATTATTATTATTATTAATATTAATAATAACAGTGAGGAAGTCCACATGACAGTACTTAACACAGTGAGGAAGTCCACATGACAGTACTTAACACAGTGAGAAAGTCCACATGACAGTACTTAACACAGTGAGGAAGTCCACATGACAGTACTTAACACAGTGAGGAAGTCCACATGACAGTACTTAACACAGTGAGGAAGTCCACATGACAGTACTTAACACAGTGAGGAAGTCCACATGACAGTACTTAACACAGTGAGGAAGTCCACATGACAGTACTTAACACAGTGAGGAAGTCCACATGACAGTACTTAACACAGTGAGGAAGTCCACATGACAGTACTTAACACAGTGAGAAAGTCCACATGACAGTACTTAACACAGTGAGAAAGTCCACATGACAGTACTTAACACAGTGAGAAAGTCCACATGCCAGTACTTAACACAGTGAGAAAGTCCACATGACAGTACTTAACACAGTGAGAAAGTCCACATGACAGTACTTAACACAGTGAGAAAGTCCACATGACAGTACTTAACACAGTGAGAAAGTCCACATGCAAAATACTAAAATAACCCAATTCCAAGAATAACACTTATATGGACTGCAGTTCGAGTCCAGTCTTCTCTATATATTTCTACAATCTTCAGAATATGTCCATATATTGTATTGATAAAGCCACTGGATGGCGAAGAGTCTAATACTTACGGTGCCCGTGGCCTGGTGGTAAAAGCTCTCGCTTCACACGGTGAGGGTCCGGGTTCGATTCCCGGTGAAGGGGTGGAAACATTACACCGGTTGTCTATGGAAATAAATGGTATAAAATACCGACACAATGGAAAAATAAACACATAAGTAGTATAATGTGATCCTTTATTGACAACGTTTCGCCCACGCAGTGGGCTTTATCGAGTCCCAAACAGATCTATTTGTGACTCGATAGAGCTCACTGCGTGGGCGAAACGTTGTTAATAAAGGATCACATTATACTGCTTATGTGTTTATTTTTCCACCGGTTGTCTATGTTCACCCATCAGTAAAATGGGTACCTGGGTGTTAGTCGACTTGTGTGGGTCGCATCCTGGGACAAAACTGACCTAATTTGCTCTAAATGCTCAGCATAACAAGGGGCTTTCTATACAGTAGTATGTCATTGATGTCAGCTAAACCTGTATACCTTGTACTTGCACTTGTAGTAAATAAAGATATTATTATTATTATTATTATTATTATTATTATTATTATTATTATTATTATTATTATTATTATTATTATTATTATTATTATTATTATTATTATTTATTAATACATCATTATGTCAGTATTGTATACCAGTGATACATGCAGTTATTTCCTCCTGGTATTTATAAAATGCAAAATAATGTAGAACATCAAGAGGAATTCCTCTTTCACTAAGCATATCTCCTGATAATGAATTTCAAATAGTTTCAGTAAACATGATATAAGACGACTCAGTAGTTACCTTGTTTTATTAACTCTGAATGAATCCTATCAAGACAAACTACATCAATAAATCTACAATGACCAACTTCATCAGTTAACCTACAATGACCAACTTCATCAGTAAATCTACAATGACCAACTTGTACAAGAATGGTATACAATAACGACAAGATGAGAATTAAGACACATGTGCAACATCTGGGTGACTTTATTGTAGACGTTTCGCCCTCCAGTGGCTTTATCAACTTGTACAACTTGTCAGACACTGCAACAACATGGAATCTTGATTCTGAGGACCTGCACATAACCTTCTTCACGGCTACGACTACTACTACCCATCTCTTTGGGTATGACCTACTTCCACTGGGGAATCCCGCTTACCAGTGACTACCCGTCCCTCTCAGCTGACGCCTATTTAAGGTCAAGCATTCTTACCTGGACTTCAGAATCTCTACACCAGCGGTGCTGAAAACACCTACTCCTAGGCCGAGGGACTGATTACCTCATCTTTTGTATATAGTTCTACTCTCTTCATATTATGTCCTAGAATTTTGTATTGATAAAGCCACTGGTTGACGAAACGTTTACTATAAAGATACCCAGATGTTGCACATGTGTCTTAATTCTCACAATGACCAACTTCACTAAATCTATCATGACCAACTTCATCAGTAAATCTATCAATATAATTAAATCTACAATGACCAACTTCATCAGTAAATCTACAATGACCAACTTCATCAGTAAATCTACAATGACCAACTTCATCAGTAAATCTACAATGACTAACTTCATCAGTAAATCTACAATGACCAACTTCATCAGTAAATCTACAATGACCAACTTCATCAGTAAATCTACAATGACTAACTTCATCAGTAAATCTACAATGACCAACTTCATCAGTAAATCTATCAATATAATTCTTTAATCGCTCTGTTGAGTATGCAAATTGAACTTAATTTTTCTCGTGATAGCATATTCTATTAAACCATATTGTATTCTTTATTAAAACATGATGATCTTTATTAAAACATCCTGACCTTTATTAAAACATCCTGACGTTTATTAAAACATCCTGACGTTTATTAAAACATCCTGACCCTCATTAAAACATCTTGAACTTTATTAAAACATCCTGACCTTTATTAAAACATCCTGATGTTTAATTAAAACATCCTGACGTTTATTAAAACATCCTGACCTTTATTAAAACATCCTGACCTTTATTAAAACATCTTGACGTTTAATTAAAACATCCTGACCTTTATTAAAACATCTTGACGTTTAATTAAAACATCCTGACCTTTATTAAAACATCCTGACCTTTATTAAAACATCCTGACCTTTATTAAAACATCCTCACAATTCTTCTTATCATCAACTACATTACAATGTTTTATTTTGTTCCTGTGCTGCTCCATCTCTTTTCAAAATGTCCACATACCTTTAATTTTTTTAATTTTTCCATTTTTTTTAATAGATACATTCTTTTTATTGACTTTATTTTACACAAAGACAACTGTTTTAAAAGACTATATTTTAATTCATCTATCTAAATACTGGCCTAACTAGGTCTATCACTTTTCTATCAGAAAATATTTTTTCCCTCTTGGTTTATCATTTAAAAACAAGCCATTTAACATATTTTCCGGCATATAAGGCGCTCTTTTTTCCACACTAAAAGTATTGGAAAATTCCCCCTGCGTCTTATATGGTCGAGGTGATGGTCAAGGTTAGGCAGTTGTTTACTAACGTTACGCTACAACTGCTTGGTAATATAGTCATATATGTATTATTTGCTCGTGCGCCTTATATGCCGGAAAATACTTTATATTGTAACTTATTTTGTTTTATTATATTATACAGCGAATTCGGAGTTTTGTGATTATAAATAAGTGTAGAGTTACCAAAAGAATTATTAAGAGAGGTAATTAGGGATTGTTGAAGCAGTATATATATATAGAGAGAGGATGGAGCAATATAGGACTACTGAGAGAGAGTATAAATCTGTGGTGGAGGCAAGGAGGGATGGAGGGGTAGGGATCATCCAAGGAAAGACTGGAGGGAGGTATGGAGGGGTAGGGATCATCCTAGGAAAGACTGGAGGTAGGTATGGAGGGGTAGGGATCATCCTAGGAAAGACTGGAGGGAGGTATGGAGGGGTAGGGATCATCCTAGGAAAGACTGGAGGGAGGTATGGAGGGGTAGGGATCATCCTAGGAAAGACTGGAGGGAGGTATGGAGGGGTAGGGATCATCCTAGGAAAGGGAGGGAGATATGGAGGGGTAGAGATCATCCTAGGAAAGACTGGAGGGAGGTATGGAGGGGTAGGGATCATCCTAGGAAAGACTGGAGGGATGTATGGAGGGGTATTGATCATCCTAGGAAAGACTGATGGGAGGGTGTAAAGGAAATTGGACATTAAACAGGCATTTGTTTGCCTCTTAGATAAGAATGAGTAGAGAGAAGTAGTTGTTGTGAAGTGCTGTTGGAGTGTGATCAAGGTAACATTATTTTTTAAGAAATTCAGGAAAGTGGTTAGTTAGGCTTGAGTCCTGGAGGTGTAAAATACATTGTGTTGTGAAGGTGACGGTTTGGAAGGTCGTGTGAACTGTAATGTCATCATGCTCCTGGCAAGACAATCATTGAACGAGTGACAATGAAAGTGTTTTCTTCTTTGTCGGGTCACCCTTCCTCGGTGGTAGACGGCCGAAGTGTTAAAAAATATATATTTAAATAATTTATTAGAATTAAAAATTGATAGTGTGCTAGCCGGATGTCGGTGGATTTGTGGACAGCAACAGAATCGTTGGTCAGCCAGCAGTGTAAACTGACCATTAATTGTCTCTCTCGTTCAGTGGTGCCATCATCCTCTGTTGAAGAAATGTAGAACATTACTTGGAACAATAGTATTCAATACAAACTAGTGAGAAGAACATTCTAATTAACAGATAAAAATATTAAACTTAATAAGATGTGTGCTGGGAAATACGTAATACAAAGCTACTGGACAACCAGTGAAGGTTCTGCATATATAAAACATAACCCAGACTTCTTGGGTAAAATGTAATTAGTCCCCATATGTTCTATAACCTCTGCATCTATGACTCTTCCCAGTGATATTATGATAAAATCAATAATCCAGTGCTTTGAGGGCAATATTATTTTTAATGTTTGTAGATAAAGACACATTTGTGCAGTTCAAGACATTCACTGAGGAATTGGCTTCTTAGACAACTAAGAAACCAGTTTAAATAGCTGAAGAAATCAGGTGACTTGTTGAGAGAGGGTAGAGGTAATAGAAGTTGTAATAGCAATGTAACTGATGTGTCATGTGCCAGAACGGAGAAGGATGTGTCAGCGGGGGAGTGCACAGGTGACACTGATTGCTGGTGTCATCTAATGACAGTGTTCAAGTTGGATAGTAAGTACTTTGCTAAGACTAAAAACGCTATAAACATTATTGTTGTCCGAAAGTGTTGGTCACTGGCCACAACGAGCTACGGTGTCTAGTAGCTCAACTGCTAGAGCACTCAACTGAGGTCCATGGTTCGATTCCTGGTATGGGAGGAAACATTAGGACTTGTTTCCTTAACACACCTGCTGTCCCTGTTCACCTATCAGTAAAATAGGTACCTGGGTGATAGTCGATTGGTGTGGGTCGCATCCTGGGGGAAAATTGACCTAATTTGAGAGAAATGTTGTGCATAACAAGGAACTTTCTACATAACAGTATGTCATTGATGTCAGCTGGGATTGTATACCTTGTACATGAACTTGAAGTAACAAAGATTATTTTTATTATTAAGGTTTCTAAACACCATCGACTGTACAGGTCCTTTTCTGTACTGGTTCACGTGTTCTTCCAGGGTTCTTGCTGTTCTAGCCACGTACATCTTAACACACTCTCCACTAGTGTTCTTCCAGGGATCTTGCTGTTCTACCCACGTACATCTTAACACACTCTCCACTAGTGTTCTTCCAGGGTTCTTGCTGTTCTAGAAAATGGCTCAAACTGCTTACCCATCTTTAACACACTCTCCACTAGTGTTCTTCCAGGGATCTTGCTGTTCTAGCCACGTACATCTTAACAAACTTTCCACTAGGTATGACGCAAACTTCTACACTGTGGTTGTGACAACACAACCACAATGTAGAAGATGAGTTTGTTGCTGTTCTGAACTGACTTCTTGTTGTCAGAGACATGTTTAAAGCTACTGAACATTGCTAACAGGAAAAACAATATACTGGGCTGGTGTTCCTCTTGATAATGTGTTCTGCATTATGTAGCATTTTGCCTAGAAAGGGAGTGGGCAATGAATGGATGTCTAGGGCAATTGGTATAAATTGCTGGCTAGACAGGTATTGCAAGGAACTTGCAATTCCATTCATTGATAACTGGGACAAATTCTATGCAAACGTGATATGTATGCAAGGGATGGGTTTCATATCTCTGGGGCTGGAGTGGTTGCATTAGCCGATTCGATTGAGGGGGTCATTGGAGACTTGTCTAGGACTTTAAACTGATAGATTATAGAGGTATGGTTGTTTGTGGGAAACAATCAGGCTGTAGTATTAGGGTTGGAAACAGCAGATATTACCAGGATACCCCAGGGATATGTTTAAAAGATAAGATTCAAAATAAAATTGCTTGTAAAGGCAAAGCAATTGATCAACAAACAAAGATAGATAGTAGAGGGCAACGTGTGACTAGCTCCCTTAAGGTTTACTATACAAATAGTAGGAGTCTAAGAAATAAGATAGATGAGCTAAGATTACTTGCAAGTGCAGGTAATATAGATATTATTGCTATAACAGAGACCTGGTTCAACCTGAAAGATAGAGAAATGCCTTCCGAGTGCAACATTCAGGGTTACAAACTATTCCACACTGATAGGGTCAACAGGAAGGGTGGTGGAGTGGCGATGTAAGTCAGAGATAATTTAAATTGTTGTGTTAGACAAGATATAAGATTAGAAACAGCGGACACAGAATCTGTTTGGCTAGAGTTTCTCGAGGGTCGTGAAAAATTAATTTTGGGTGTGATTTACAGGCCCCAAGTCTGGATAGGGAGTGCAGTAAGCTGCTATGGGACGGAATTCATAAGGCGTCTAGATATGAAAATGTTGTGTTAATGGGAGATTTTAACTTTAGACAAATTGATTGGAACAATGTGACAGGTAATCTTGAGTCTAGTGACTTTCTTGATACGGTTCAGGATTGTTTTTTAAAACAGTTTGTGACAGAACCAACTAGAGGTAGCAACTTGCTTGATTTGGTTCTTGCTAACAAAGAACCACTAATTAATAATCTTGAGGTTAATGAAGAGCTTGGGGAAAGCGATCACAAATCACTTAGTTTTAATATATAATGTAATTACCCAGGTAACTGCAATCAAGTCTCTGTTCCAGACTTTCGTGTAGCCGACTTCATGGGGCTGAGAAATTACCTAGGTGGGCTAAATTGGGATGACCTGACTATGGGTCAGGTAGGTGGTTTTGGTTGCCAATATGACTTTTTCCAGAGCGTAGTTCTAGCTGCCCAGACAACTTTTGTTCCAAGTAGGGAAATTAGATCTAACAAAAATGATCCTAAATGGATGAACAATAGATTAAAACATCTCATTGGTCGAAAGAGAGGCATGTATAGGCGTATCAAAAGAGGGGATGGACAGATAAGAAATAAATATTTTCAATTAAAGAGAGAAATAAAAAATGGAATAAGAAAAGCAAAAAGGGATTATGAGGGTAAGGTCGCAAGGGATTCGAAGACTAACCCAAAAGGGTTCTTTCAGGTATACAGAAGTAAGATTAGGGACAAGATAGGTCCACTTAAGAGTAACTCAGGACAGATCACGGACAGTGATAAGGATATGTGTGAATTTTCAATACTTACTTCCTCTCAGTTTTTACTCAGGAAGATACTAGCGGAATTCCAGAAATAATAAATTATGTAGAACAGGAAGATAATAGACTATGCTCGATTGGGGTAACTAGTGACATGGTCCTCAGACAAATAGAGAAATTAAAACCTAAGAATCCCCAGGCTCTGATGAACTGTTTGCAAGAGTTTTAAAGGAATGTAAAGATGAACTTAGCAAACCTTTGGCTAATCTTTTCAATATATCACTACAAACTGGCATAGTGCCAGACAAGTGGAAAATGGCAAATGTAATACGTATTTACAAGGCAGGTGACAGGTCCTTAGCTTCGAACTATAGACCAATAAGCTTTACCTCCATAGTGGGAAAATTTATTGAATCAATAACTGCCGAGGCAATTCGTAGCCATCTAGAAAGGCATAAATTGATTAATGAATCTCAACACGGTTTTACTAAGGGGCGTTCCTGTCTTACGAATTTACTAACTTTTTTCACTAAGGTATTTGAGGAGGTAGATTATGGTAATGAATATGATATTGTGTATATGGACTTCAGTAAGGCTTTTGATAGAGTTCCACATCAGAGGTTATCGAGGAAACTTAAGGCACACGGAATAGAAGAATTTTTTTTCCTGGGTAGAGGCATGGTTGACAATCAGAGAGTTTGCATAAATGGGGAGAAATCAGAATGGGGGCACATCACAAGCGTTCTTCCACAGGAGTCAGTGTTGGGCCCCTTGTTGTTCACGATTTACATAAACGACATAGATGAGGGAATAAATAGCGACATAAGCAAATTTGCTGATGACACCAAAATAGGCCGTCCAATTCATTCTAATGAGGACATTAGAGCACTCCAGGATGATTTGAATAGACTGATGCAGTGGTCGGAGAAGTGGCAGATGTAGTTTAATATAGACAAATGCAAAGTTCTAAATGTGGGACTGGAAAATAACCATGCCACATATAAACTAAATAATGTAGATCTTAATTTTTACCGATTGCGAAAAGGATTTAGGAGTTCTGGTTAGCAGTAATCTGAAACCAAGACAGCAGTGCATAAGTGTTCGCAATAAAGCTAACAGAATCCTTGGCTTCATATCAAGAAGTATAAATAATAGAAGTCCTCAGGTTGTTCTTCAACTCTATATATCCTTGGTTAGGCCTCATTTAGATTATGCTGCACAGTTCTGGTCACCGTATTACAGAATGGATATAAATGCTCTGGAAAACGTACAGAGGAGGATGACAAAGTTGATCCCATGTATCAGAAATCTTCCCTATGAGGATAGACTGAGGCCCTGAATCTGCACTCTCTAGAAAGGCGTAGAATTAGGGGGGATATGATTGAGGAGTATAAATGGAAAACAGGAATAAATAAAGGGGATGTAAATAGCGTGCTAAAAATATCTAGCCTAGACAGGACTCGCAGCAATGGTTTTAAGCTGAAAAAGTTCAGATTCAGGAAGGATATAGGAAAGCACTGGTTTGGTAATAGAGTTGTGGATGAGTGGAACAAACTCCCGAGTACCGTCATAGAAGCTAAGACGTTGTGTAGTTTTAAATATAGGTTAGATAAATACATGAGTGGGTGTGGGTGGGTGTGAGTTTGACCTGATTAGCTTGTGCTACTAGGTCAGATGCCGTGCTCCTTCTTTAAGTGAACGTGACCTGACCTGACTAGGTTAAGGCATTGGCTTAAGCCTATAGGAGAATTAGACTTGCCTCGCTTGGGCCAGCAGGCCTGATGCAGTGTTCCTTCTTTCTTATGTTCTTATAATATACACTTGGAAAATCCTTGAGCGATTAGTACCAAACTTGCACGCGAAAATCACTCTCTACGAAAGCAAAAGACTCGGCAGGATATACCACTACTACTACTACCACTACCACTACTACTTCCACTACCACTACTACTTCCACTACCACTACTACCACTACCACTACTACTTCCACTATTACTCCTCCACCACTTTCTTGTGCCCTCCCCTGTCTGCTGGTCTATAATTACCCCTTCTACCTGTTCTTTGTGTTAGTGTGACTTTGTACATGGTTCAAGTCGGACCGAAACGTGGTTGTGTGTGTGTATTGTTCCAGTCACGGTATTGTGCCTTTTTTGTTATTTATGCAACATTTCCTCAGTCAAAAGCAAGGGCTTCGTAAGTTCACTAAGAGACAACAAATTAAGTGTCAGGGGCCCAAGACTGCTCAACTGCTTCCCAGTATGCATAACGAGAATTAGCAATAGACCCCTGGCTGTCTTTAAGAAGGCTCTGGACAGGCACCTAAAGTCGGTACCTGATCAGCAGGGCTGTGAATCGTATGTCGGTTTCCGTGCGGCCAGCAGTTACAGCCTGGTTGATCAGACCCTGATCCACCACGAGGGCTGGTCTCAGACAGGGCCGCAGGAGCGTTAATCCCCGAAACATTCTCCATGTATACTCCTGGTATCCAACCTTGACATTACCACTGGATGATACCAGCCATCAACATCACTTCTGCTAAGGTTGGTAACATTGGTCAGGAAACTGAGCAAGTGTTTCCTGACCTGCCACTTAAGCTTTTCATCATCTGACCGAGACCTTCCACTGGCTTACCGGTCCACCCCTTGAAAAATTAAGATTATTAAAAATCTTTTAACTTTGTCACTTCTCCATCAGGGAGCACTTCACTATATTGCTCCACTGCTGACATGTCACTCTCATATCACCTCAACTCTGCCACTAACATCTCTATTACCTCTGGTCTCTCAAACTCGTATTTTTAGGTTGTCTCTACCAGGACTGAATAAGCCAATTGAGATGATTTTTTTCCTCAAGAAATGTCTTGAACTGTTCTGATGTATCAGTCTACACCCTGTCTACACACTGTCTACACCTTGTCTATACACTGTCTACACCTTGTCTACACACTGTCTACACCCTGTCTACACCCTGTCTATACACTGTCTACACCCTGTCTACACCCTGTCTACACACTGTCTACACACTGTCTACACCCTGTCTACACACTGTCTACACCCTGTCTACACACTGTCTACACCCTGTCTACACACTGTCTACACACTGTCTACACCCTGTTTACACCCTGTCTACACACTGTCTACACCCTGTCTACACACTGTCTACACACTGTCAACACCCTGTCTACACACTGTCTACACACTGTCAACACCGTACTTCTCCAGCCATTATTTCTATTATTATTGTTTTATAAAATTGTTATATATTATTATTATTATTATTATTATTATTATTATTATTATTATTATTATTTATTATTATTATTAACACATCGGCCGATTCCCACCAAGGCAGGGTGGCCCGAAAAAGAAAAACTTTCATCATCATTCACTCCATCACTGTCTTGCCAGAGGGGTGCTTTACACTACAGTTATAAAACTGCAACATTAACACCCCTCCTTCAGAGTGCCGGCACTGTACTTCCCATCTCCAGGACTCAAGTCCGGCCTGCCGGTTTCCCTGAATCCCTTCATAAATGTTACTTTGCTCACACTCCAACAGCACGTCAAGTATTAAAAACCATTTGTCTCCATTCACTCCTATCAAATACGCTCACACATGCTTGCTGGAAGTCCAAGCCTCTCGCACACAAAACCTCTTTTACCCCCTCCCTCCAACCTTTCCTAGGCCGACCCCTACCCCGCCTTCCCTCCACTACAGATTTATACACTCTCGAAGTCACTCTGTCTCGTTCCATTCTATTACTATTATTATTTGTACTATAATTACTATTTTTTTATTTTAAGATTTTTTATTATTTTTATTATTGTTATTGTGTAGGCATGTACTAAAGCCTTATGAGTAATAAAGTACCTGTGGGAACACTTGTAATATAGAACTTATGGGTAATAAAGTACCTGTGGGAACACTTGTAATATAGAACTTATGGGTAATAAAGTACCTGTGAGAACACTTGTAATATAGAACTTATGAGTAATAAAGTACCTGTGGGAACACTTGTAATATAGAACTTATGGGTAATAAAGTACCTGTGAGAACACTTGTAATATAGAACTTATGAGTAATAAAGTACCTGTGAGAACACTTGTAATAAAGAACTTATGGGTAATAAAGTACCTGTGAGAACACTTGTAATATAGAACTTATGAGTAATAAAGTACCTGTGAGAACACTTGTAATAAAGTACCTGTGGGAACACTTGTAATATAGAACTTATGGGTAATAAAGTACCTGTGGGAACACTTGTAATATAGAACTTATGGGTAATAAAGTACCTGTGAGAACACTTGTAATATAGAACTTATGAGTAATAAAGTACCTGTGGGAACACTTGTAATATAGAACTTATGGGTAATAAAGTACCTGTGAGAACACTTGTAATATAGAACTTATGGGTAATAAAGTACCTGTGGGAACACTTGTAATATAGAACTTATGGGTAATAAAGTACCTGTGAGAACACTTGTAATAAAGAACTTATGGGTAATAAAGTACCTGTGGGAACACTTGTAATATAGAACTTATGGGTAATAAAGTACCTGTGAGAACACTTGTAATAAAGAACTTATGGGTAATAAAGTACCTGTGAGAACACTTGTAATATAGAACTTATGGGTAATAAAGTACCTGTGGGAACACTTGTAATATAGAACTTATGGGTAATAAAGTACCTGTGAGAACACTTGTAATATAGAACTTATGAGTAATAAAGTACCTGTGAGAACACTTGTAATAAAGAACTTATGGGTAATAAAGTACCTGTGGGAACACTTGTAATATAGAACTTATGGGTAATAAAGTACCTGTGAGAACACTTGTAATATAGAACTTATGGGTAATAAAGTACCTGTGAGAACACTTGTAATATAGAACTTATGGGTAATAAAGTACCTGTGAGAACACTTGTAATATAGAACTTATGGGTAATAAAGTACCTGTGGGAACACTTGTAAAATAGAAGTTAATATTGACAATTGGAGTAATAAAAACTTACAGAAGACATGATCAAAATACACCTCAGACACTTTCAATTAGTTCTTGACCCTTGATCCAAGGAATTGAAGCTACTCATCCTTTTCCTCTGATCAAACTTCATCGTCTTCCAGTTTCCTATGTAACCCCTGTGGGTTACATCATCAAAAAATGTAAACATTTCTTTGAGTTGCTTCTATTGCTTAGTAAGACAGTCGGTTAATACTCACTTTAAGTTCGGAATTTTCGTCACCAAGGGTCATATTTCCAATGATCTGCGAAGCTTTTTGAACCTCCCCGAGGTTCTTCTCAGCAAGTGTCTTCACCAATACTTGTCTTCCTATCCTATAAAATGAAATATTTGTAAACACTGTATGCCGGGGGATGCCAACCAGGGGTACATGCACTCCCTGGGGTAAATATACCCCTTGAGGTACATGCAACCCCTGGGATACGTGCACCCCCTGAGGTACATGTACCCCTAGTGGTACATGCACCCCAAGGGGTATAAACACCCCAGGTGGTACATCCACCCCCAGGGGATACATGTACTCCCAGGGGATCCATGCAGCCCCAGGGGGTACATGCAATGGTACTAATATTTGTCAATTTCTTTTATCATTTCTTACAGTCAGGTGCCATTTAGCATATATCATCCACCACCACCAACAACAACAACCATTATCACACTCACTACTCTCTTTCGAGATCCACACACACACACACACACACACACACACACATGAGGAGACATGATAACGACATACAAAATACTGCGGGGAATCGACAAGGTAGATAGTGACAGGTTGTTCCAGAGAGGGAACACAGAAACAAGGGGACACAACTGGAAGCTGAAGACTCAGATGAGTCAAAGGGATGTTAGGAAGCATTTCTTCAGCCACAGAGTAGTCAGGAAGTGGAATAGTCCAGAGAAAGATATAGTGGAGGCAGGAACCATACATAGTTTTAAGAAAAGGTATGATAAAGCTCATGGAGCAGGGAGAGCAGAGACCCAGTAGCGGACAGCGAAGAGGCGGGGCCAGGAGCTGAGTCTCGACAACTGCAACCACAATTAGGTAAGTACAATTAGGTGAGTACACACACACACACACACACACACACACACACACACACACACACACACACACACACACACACACACACATCAACCAGGTAACTGTTGCAGCATATGGGCGCCTGGCAAACCTGAGAATAGCGTTCCGATACCTTAGTAAGGAATCGTTCAAGACACTGTACACTGTGTACGTCAGGCCCATATTGGAGTATGCAGCACCAGTTTGGAACCCACACCTGGTCAAGCACGTCAAGAAATTAGAGAATGTGCAAAGGTTTGCAACAAGGTTAGTTCCGGAGCTAAGGGAAATGTCCTATGAAGAAAGGTTAAGGGAAATCGGCGTGGAATAGATAAGGTGGACAGAGACAGGAAGTTCCAGAGAGGGGACACAGAAACAAGGGGTCACAATTGGAAGTTGAAGACTCCTACGAGTCAAAGGGATGTTAGGAAGTATTTCTTCAGTCATAGAGTTGTCAGGAAGTAGAATAGTCTGGCAAGTGATGTAGTGGAGGCAGGAACCATACATAGCTTTAAGACGAGGTATGATAAAGCTCATGGAGCAGGGAGAGAGAGGAGCTAGTAGTGGTCAGTGAAGAGGCTGGGCCAGGAGCTAAGTCTCTACCCCTGCAACCTCAATTAGGTGAGTACAATTAGGTGAGTACTAACACACACACACACACACACACACCCGGTGGCCTGGTGGCTAAAGCTCTCGCTTCATGCACGGAGGGCCCGGGTTCAATTCCCGGCGTGGGGAAACATTTCGAAGTGTTTCCTTACACACACACACACACACACACGTACACAAACACAGGAGCTGTGAATCGATCCCTGCAACCACAACTGAGTACACACACACACACACACTTACACACACAGGAAGTGGAATAGTCTGGCGACGTAGTGGAGGCAGGAACCATACATAGTTTTAAGACGAGGTATGTTAAAGCTCATGGAGCAGGTAGAGAGGACTTAGTAGCGACCAGTGAAGAGGCAGGGCCAGGAACTATGAATCGACCCGTGCAGCCACAAATAGGTGAGTACAAATAGGTGAGTACACACACACACACACACTCGTACACATAAGCCATACCACGGGCGGGGATTGAACCCGAGGTCAGAGAGTTGTAAAACTCCAGACTGACGTGTTAGCTGACCGCGGGTTCAATCCCCGCCCGTGGTATGGTTTGTCTGCAATCGTGTCATTACGATTTGGTGAGACAAAGAGGCATAACCGGACATCATAGCTCTCACAGAAACCAAGCTCACAGGAATGATAACAGTTGTCATTATACCAGAGGGATATCAGATCCTGAGGAAAGACAGAGGAAACAGAGGGGGTGGAGGAGTGGCACTGGAGACAAGAGACAGAGAAGCAAGAGACTACATAATAGGAACACTTCAGTCTGGAGGTGCCAAGGTGGTAATTGCAGTGATGTATAACCCACCGCAGAATAGCAGAAGGACAAGGCAAAAATATAACGAGGGTAACAGTGCGATGGATGATACACTGGCTGAAGTGGCCAGAAGAGGTCGTTCGAGCAAGGCAAAGCTACTGAATGTGGGTGACTTCAATCACAAAGAAATTGACTGGGAAAACCTGGAGCAACATGGGGGCTCAAAAACGTGGAGGGCTAAGATGATGGAGGTGGTACTGGAAAACCAACACGTGGGGGACACTACTAGAGAGAGAGGAGAGGACGAACCAGCAAGACTGGACCTAGTATTCACTTTGAGTAGTGCAGATATTGAGGACATCACATATGAACATATGAAAGACCCCTCGGGGCCAGTGATCACGTGGTTCTGAGCTTCGAATATATAGTAGAGTTACAAGTGGAGAGGGAAGCTGGGAGGGCAGGACGAATGAAGACAAACTACAAGAGAGGGGACTACACAGGCATGAACAATTTCCTGCATGAAGTTCAGTGGTACAGAGAACTGGCAAGAAGATACGTAAATGAGATGAAGAAATATGTGACAACAATATGCAAGGAAGCTGAGGAGAGGTTTGTACCCAAGAGTAACAGAAATAATAGGAAGGCCAGGACGAGTCCTTGGTTCACCCAAAGGTGTAGAGAGGCCGAAACCAAGTGTGCTGGATAATGGAAGAAGTATAGAAGGCAAAAGACCCAGGAGAATAATGAGAGTAGTCGTAGAGCCAGAAATGAATGTGCTCAGGAAAGGAAGGAGGCCCAACGACAATACGATAATGACATAGCAGCGAAAGCCTAATTTAACCCAAAGCTGTTGTACAGACATATCAGGAGGAAAACAACAGTCAAGGAGCAGGTGATCAGGCTGAAGTAGGAAGAAGGGAAGATCACAAGAAACGACCGAGAAGTATGTGAGGAGCTCAACATGAGATTCAAAGAAGTATTCACAGAAGGGACTCTAGAAAGACTAAGAGGTGGGGTACACCATCAAGTGTTGGACACAATACATTCAACCGAGGAGGAGGTGAAGAGGCTGTTAAGCGAGCTAGATACCTCAAAGGCGATAGGGCTGGATAACATCTTTCCATGGTTCCTGAGAGAGAAAGCAGAGGTGCTCGATGTATCACTAACAACCTTCAACACATCTATCGAAACAGGGCGACTACCTGAGGTATGGAAGACAGTAATTTAAAAAAAAAAGGAAAAGGACCTGAAGTATTGATCTACAGACCAGTATCGCTGATGTTTATAGCATGCAAAGTCACGGAGAAGGTTCCATACATATCTTTAAGAAGAGGTATGATAAAGCTCATGGCGCAGGGAGAGTGACCCAGTAGTGGCCAGTGAAGAGGCGGGGCCAGGAGCTATGACTCGACCCCTGCAACCACAACTAGGTGAGTATAACTAGGTGAGTACAAACACATACACACACACATATACACAAAAAATGGGCTACCAAAGAGCAGGAGAGAGAACCAGGGGTCTGGTGGATGAACCTGGGAGGGAAGATTGGGAGGCAGAGTTCACAAAAAGGGAGGAAGAGTGGGGAAGGAAGCTAAAATAGCTAGGCAAGAAAATGGAGGAGAGGATAGTTGCAGAGAGCAGGAATGGAAACTACAAGCCATAGCTGCTGAAGCTATGGCTTAGAAGAGGACCTAAAAAATCTGGAACAGCCTAAAAAACCAAAGGACAGTACAGCCAGGAACTTCAATATTAGTCACAGATGAGGGGACAGTAGGGATAAAAGGAGCTATACTATATGTGATGGCCCTATCAGACCCACGTGGGGCCCGGGAAAAGACGAGGAACACACCAAGAACATTGAGGGGACTATAGACAATGAAGCTAACCTATATCCAGTGACTCAAACAGAAAACTGCAGTGGCCAGGAAGAGCTGATCAGGAAAAGCAGATCACTGATCACAGGGGCATCAGTCAGGGAAGGAATGCTTCAATGGAAGGAACTAAATCACCTCAGAGGATGCAAAGAGAGATACAGTAGGAAGACAAAAGAGAGAAGTCAGTTTTTGTTTATTGGCTCAAGGAGGTTGAAGGGAAAACCTATGATGCAAGAAAACAGGAGGAGAAAAAAGTGATTAAAAGTATCATGAAAGCAATAGGTGAGTACGACGTGATCCAGTTGACAAATTTTCAGAGAATTGGGTGGTTTGCAGAAGGAAAAAAACGGCCAGTCAAGGAGATTTTCAATGTAGAATCATCCCGAAACAGCATCCTGCAGGAGAAAGCGCGACTAAGGCACAAACTGGAGTACCGGAGAGTGTACCTCGATCGAGATAGAACACAAGAAGAAAGGATGATACTGAAAGAGAGGGTACAAAGACGAAAGTAGGAATGGGAGGCAATGAGCAGGAAAACCCAAACCCAGGTGGAAGAGCAAAACCACACTCCTCTAGAAACACCTACAGAGGGAATCAAACCACAACAACCCCAATGCAATTGAACAATCTAAACCAAAACCAACACACTTTTCCCTCTCTCCCCACCCCAACATCAAAACCATCACCCCTACAGCAACCCCCCCATTGGCACTCTGCCCCACCCCCTCATCACAAACCCCATAGGCCCCTGCCAGGGCGCCCGCACCCCCAACCCCACCATTCTCCCCAGACCACAGTTTTAGAAAGCAAGTTGAGGGTTTGGTATACAAACGCAGTTGGAATAACAAATAGGTGAAGTGGTGGACCTGACTTAACTCAGTGAAGACGTGTCTTGTGTGCTCTCTGTGAATCTGAACAAGATGTCCTCTCTTGAGCTACTCTACCAGCAGCTGAAGGAAGAACTGAGGGTAGCTAAGCTTGAGATACAGCGACTGACTGAGGAAAACAAGAGGATTCGTAGTAATCCTCCTGTTGAGAATCCTCAAGCCAAGAAAGGAACCTGGACAGTGGCTGGAATGCATGGGACAAAGTTAAAGATCAAGAGGATGGATGGAGAGAAAGAATCAACGAAGAACCAGAAACCTGTTGTGGAAACATCGAACCGATTCTCCGTGTTACCCGATGAATGTGAGTCGACTACAGGGAACATCACGAACGACACCAAGGAAGGTAAGAACATTGTTCTTGTTGGGGATAGTCAAATTAGGTATATGGATAGGGCCTTCTGCTTGAAAGATAGAAGTAGGAGACAGAGGGTTTGCTTTCCTGGGGCTGGGATGGAGGATATTGTTAGCCGTCTGGACGACATCATGAGAGGTAATGGGAGCAATCCTATTATCTGTCTCAGTGCTGGAGGCAACGATGTTGGCAGACGTAGGAGTGAGGACCTGACTAGCAGGTACAGGTCAGCAATAGACATAATTAGGAAGAAGGGTGGGAACCCTGTCATATGTGGTATTTTGCCAAGGAGAGGAGTTGGAGATGAATGGCTGTCCAGGGCAATTGGTGTCAATTGCTGGCTGGACAAACACTGTAAGGATAATGCAGTACCATTCATTTGCAACTGGGACCACTTCTATGGCCGAAATGACATGTATGCCAGGGATGGGGTTCACTTATCCAGGGCAGGTGTGGATTTTCTTGCTAGCTCAGTTGAGGGTGTTGTTAGGACTTTAAACTAGGATTAGTTAGAGGTATGGGTTTAGAAATGGAAAATACTGAATGTCGAAATATGGATCTAGGCTTTGATATAAAAAATCTTAACAATAACAAGGACAGTAATAGGTATAGTGGAAAAACAGAATGGAGCAGGAAGGGTAAAGAGAAAGGAGGGTCTTTAAAAGTGTATTATACAAATAGTCGTAGTGCTACGAATAAGATGGACGATTGAGATTAGTTGCAAGTGCAGGCAACATTGATGTATTTGCCATAACTGAGACGTGGTTCAATACGAAAAATAGGGACATGCATGCTGAATGTCATATACAGGGTTTTAAATTGTTCCAAGTAGACAGAAGTTTCGGGAAGGGGGGTGGAGTGGCACTGTATGTCCGGGATCGCTTGAACTGTTGCATAAAAAAGGGAATAAAGTCTCAAATAACACATACAGAGTCTGTCTGGATAGAATTTTCAGAGGGGCATGAAAAATTGATTTTAGGTGTGATATACCGTCCCTCAAACTTAGATAGGGACCAAGGGAGACTACTATGGGAGGAAATTGTTAAGGCCACAATGCACGATAACTTAGTTATTCTGGGTGACTTCAACTTTAGTCAAATTGATTGGAATTTTTTGACTGGGAATTTAGAATCTAACGACTTCTTAGAAGTAGTTCAAGATTGTTTTTTGAAGCAGTTTGTGACAGAACCTACAAGGGGAAATAACCTGCTTGACTTAGTTCTGGCAAACAAGGAAACCCTTGTTAATAATTTAGAAATTACAGAGGAACTCGGTGCAAGCGACCACAAATCAATTACCTTTGGCATTGAATGGAAGTTTCATAGTAGGAATAACTCAGTAACGGTCCCAGATTTTCGCTTAGCAGATTACAATGGACTTAGAGAACACTTATCATCTGTGGACTGGGGTAATGAAGAGAGCTATCAATATAACAGTTTTCTGAACACTATACATACTGCCCAAAGAACATTTATCCCATATAAAGAAATTAGATCGAATAGAAATGACCCAAAATGGATGAATAATAGGCTCAAATATCTTTTAGGGCAGAAGAAAGGAATTTATAGGCGTATCAAAAGAGGTGAGGGTCATCTTATGAATCAGTATATTGACATTAAGAGGGACGTTAAAAGGGATAAGAAAAGCTAAACGGGACTACGAAATTAAAGTTGCTAGGGATTCGAAAACTAACCCAAAAAGTTTTTTCCAGGTGTATAGAACAAAAGTTAGAGATAAGATAGGTCCCCTTAAAAATAATTATGGGTATCTTACTGACAAAGAGAATGAAATGTGCTCTATTTTTAATAATTATTTTCTCTCGGTTTTCACTCAGGAAGACACTAATAATATCCCAAGAATTAGGTATTTTAGTGGGCCTGAAGAAGATAAATTATGTAGTATCACAGTCACTAGCGAAATGGTTATCAAACAGCTAGACCGTTTGAAGCAAAATAAATCGCCAGGCCCTGATGAGCTTTTTTCAAGGGTTCTTAAGGAATGCAAAATTGAACTCTGTGAACCCTTAACTAACATTTTTAACCTATCTCTTCAAACAGGTGTAGTGTCTGATACGTGGAAGATGGCTAATGTAATTCCTATTTTTAAAGCAGGGGACAAGTCGTTACCATCAAATTACCGCCCAATAAGTCTAACATCAATTGTAGGCAAATTATTAGAGTCGATTATAGCTGATAACATAAGAAGCCATCTCGATAGGCATAATTTGATTAATGATACTCAACATGGATACACCAAGGGCCGTTCCTGCCTAACTAATTTATTAACTTTTTTCAGTAAGGCTTTTGAGGCAGTTGATCATGATAAAGAATTCGATATTGTTTATCTGGATTTTAGTAAGGCTTTTGATAGAGTACCAGGCATAAAAATAGATGGATCATTAACAGAATCTGTTTGGGTAGAGTTTCTAGAAGGTCAAGAAAAACTGATTGTAGGTGTAATATACCGACCTCCAGGCTTGGATCACGATAGAGGAGACTTCTTTGGGACGAAATTGTTAGGGCTTCTAGGCACAATAACGTAGTGATAGTAGGGGATTTTAACTTTAGTCAAATTGACTGGACTTCTTTGACCGGTAATCTGGAGTCCAGTGACTTTATGGAAGTAGTTCAGGACTGTTTTCTGAAGCAGTGTGTGACGGAGCCTACCAGAGGTAATAATTTGCTCGACCTAGTCTTGTCAAATAAAGAAACCCTTGTAAATAATCTGGAGATCACTGAAGAGCTTGGCCAAGTGATCACAAATCCATTACTTTAATATTACCTGGGAGTACGAGAATAGGGATAATACGGTAAAAGTTCCTGATTTTCGTTCTGCCGACTATACTGGACTTAGAGAACACCTGTCTAATCTCGACTGGGGTAATCTAGCTAATGATTACGATGGGATCTGCGTTTATGATTTTTTCTTAATAATGTACAACGTGCACAGAGTATATTTATTCACCAGAGAGAATTTAGGTCAAATAATAATGATCCCAAATGGATTAACAGGAGGCTAAAACATCTATTAGGGGAGAAAAGAGGAATTTATAGGCGCATCAAAAGAGGAGATGTTAACCTTATTGACCAATATGTTCAGTTGAAAAGAGAAGTAAAAAAGGGATTAGAAAGGCTAAACGTGACTATGAGATTAAGGTTGCTAATGAATCAAAGTCTAATCCAAAAGGGTTCTTTCAAGTGTATAGGTCGAAGGTGAGGGAAAAGGTAGGACCTCTGAAAATTGGGAATGGACAGCTGACGGATAACGAACTGGAAATGTGTTCTCTATTTAATGACTATTTTTTGTCAGTCTTTACACAAGAAGACGTAAATGAGATTCCAGAAATTAACAATTATTCAGTTCTGAAGAATTCAAGTTAACTAATATTACTGTCACGAGG